>PVKS010020217.1:0-37282 GCA_004027875.1 Aplodontia rufa | reverse complement strand
AAAAAAAAAAAAGGAGATGGCATTGAAACAAGAGTTCCTCTGGAAAGAAAAAGACCTTGATTCAGTAGGAAATGAGTTGAGGGAAAAAAAATCAACCAAGAATAGTACCTTTCTACAAGTGCCAGAGTTCTTCATTTTAATTTTATCAAAGACTCAAGTACATATGCTGATGATTACTACAATTCTGTTTCATGTACACATCTGAGAAAATATAAATTTACCTTTGATGCTTTACTTTAAGTCATCTTGAATCCACTTTTTTCAGAAGAAGAGCACTACGGACTGAAGCAAGTAAAAATTCCACAAGGAAAAAATAAAATGGAGTGACAAGGACAATCAACTTATGACACCAATAGTTTATTTGAATTATTTTAATTATTGGAAAAATTATAAAATGTAGATTAACCAGAAATATATATTATTTTTATAACCAGAAAATACCCATAACACTTCACACCAAAAAATTCTTATTATCTCAGGGAACATTCTTAAAATATTTCAAAGATCATGTGATTTAGGATTTTACACTATCACAGATTATTTGTTAGAATGCCCATTTTCGCCTACTTTTGCAGGATTTGGAAGTGACCTTTTTTCCCCCCACTGTAATGGAAAATGTATGCTACATCACTGGTACGTAATATAGCTTCTTGACTTCTCACTGATCTTGCATGCTTATCATTTTTTTAAAAAATTTCATTTGTTCAGGAAGCTTTTCGGGAATCAAGTTCAGGGATAGTATAATGTCTTACACTGGCAGGTGCTCAATAAATTAATGTTAAGTATAGAAAATAATAGTGAAAGGAACACTTTCCCTTGAAACAGTTTTCATTTACATTTTAAAACTATGAAAATAGCCCTGAAAACAAGAACCTTTCTATATATTCAAATAACAATAATAATTTTAAAAAGCTTTAGTCACCATACAGTATTCATGATTAAGCTGGGTGTACTTTTTGTTTAGTAGAAATAAAATAAATGCTTCAGATTCATTTCCGCCTATTTCTCTATTAAGGCCATATCAACCTAGCTTAGTGCTAAAGTAATCTTAGTCTAATATCTTAACAATTAAGTCATAACAATGTATACTCATGTTCACATGCACATATATATTAGAAATATATGCATATATTTAACAAAAATTAAATAGCTGATTATTATTGACAGGGTTTTCCTAAATTCTTTAATCCCCCTAAAAGTTACAATATTAGAAATTTCCTTTTCTTTTCCTACTCAACTATGACCTTCCCTATTTCCATTTGTCAAATTCCTACATGTTTTTCAAAAATACGACACTTCTTCCATGTAGCCTTCCCTGATCATATGTTAGGAATTGACCTTACTCTGGATCCTCTGGTCCCTTAAATATTATTGCTCTCAACACATTCTACATTATACAAAGTTTGTATTCTGCTAGTGTGTAAACTCCATAAGACTGTAGGTTGTCTTATTCTACGTTTCCAAATGTCACACAATCTATTGTTATGTTCTTCAATAATTTTTTAAATTACCACAGCATTTATCATTTGCCTTACAGTTTCCTAGGAACACTTACTGAATTGCAACATTCATTTTAAAGTCCTTTTCATTATTTTAGCATAATAGTTAAACTGCTAGGTATACAAAAATGTTTAAGTGATCCTCTCACAGCCATAACACAGTACTATCAGCATTGTGTTGTTTCAATATGTGTGATTGATAACAATATTAGGGATTCAAATTTCTCATAATGCTTTAAATTCTCTCATTTTAGAAGACTATAAATTGAGTTTTTAAAATTTGCCTCAGGGTTGCTGAAAAAAATCCTGAAGAGCATGTTTATTTTAGGAACTAATTGAACTATATCACATTACAATGACATATTTTCTTCTATGGCATGAATGCAACTGCACTCTTGGTTCAGTATGTGCTCACATTTAAGATTACAGCAGTTAATTAAATTTTTAATGTGTTATACAAAGGATCTCTGCTCTTTGTTGGGTGTCATTTAAAAATGTTACATAGCTTAAGTATGATATTCAACTTAAATATCTCTGTTCTTGACTATTTGATCATAGTTCTGAATTCACAGTTCAATAAATATTTAGTGTTTTAGGTGCTGATACAGAAAAAATGCAGCAAACAAAAACAGACAAAACTCCTGCTGACTAGCACTTTTTCTTCTACATATCAGGTAGTCACCTCTCATAAAAATGAATCAGAGAAAGAGGGCAAAGGAAGTCAGGAGCAAGGCATGCAAGTGTTACATTTTGGGTAGGTTTATCAGGGTAGGTATCTGATAAAATGGCATCGGGACAAAGACATGAAGGAAGGTAAGGAGAAAAATCAAGCAGGTATCGTAAGTAGGATCCCGGAAGGGGTGACTTGATGCTAGAAGACATTCCAGAAAAGATAACAGCCAGGCAATGATTCTGTTGTTGAAGTGGGAGTGACATGTCTGAGATAGTAAGGCTGCTTGGGTGGCTAGAATGTAATGAGTGAGTGGGGGAAATGACAGAACACATTCTCAGAGAGCTCACAGGTGATCAGATCTCTTAGGACTGTATACATCTGGTGAGGATCTTCATTTTATTCTGAGTGACACAAGCAGCCATTGGAAGAATCTGAGGTGAGAAGTAGCATGAAGGCAGAGTTTACAAAAACGTTTCATATTTCTGTGTAGAGTATGCGCGGCTTTGGCCAGGATGAAAGCACAAGGATCATTTTAGAAAGCTACTGTAACTTCTAGGTTGAAGAAGCTGGCTTCATCAGAGGTGGTAGCAACAGAGGTGGTCAGATATTATAAGATTCAGAATATGTCTGTAAGGTGCTTGCAGAATTTTTACAGTGACGGTTTGAGTTTAGCTTGTGAAAGAAAGATGTCAAGAAAAACTAAACGGGATTTGACTTGAGCCAGTGATAGAATGGAGTAACTATTACTAAAAGAGAGGGTGTGGAAAGAACTGAAGTTTATGACGGCAAAAGGTGTAGAGGGAAGTTCTCAATTCACTTAGGGTACTGAAAGCTTTGTGACTAGATAAGATCTAGGAAGTAAGAGTAGATGGAAAAGACAGGGATACCCAAGGACTGAGTGTTATAACATTAAAATATTGAGAGGTTAATAAGAATGGAGGGGAAAAACAACCAGGATTGACCAGGGAGGAGGAAAGAAAGCAGTGCCAAATGCAGAAAATGAGTCAAGTGTTCTATTTTGTCAAAGGCTGTGAAGGAACTGAGTAAAATGAGGATGCATTATTAGTGATTGGATTACATAAAATGGAAGGGGTTAAAAAATATGAAAAGAAAAATTTTGTGGAGTGATAGATGAAGTGGGTACAGCAAGTACAGACATTTTTTCAAGAAGTTTTTAAATGTATGACAGCCAAATGGTATATCAAGTAGTTCAGTTACATATAAGGTTGCTTAAATGGTATTGCTTATTTCTTTTAATAGTTCTCATATATGTACAATAATGGAAATATATGCAATATAGGGAAAATAATGACAATACAGAAAATATATGAGTAATTTCAGGATCAAAGTCCCAGAGTAAGTCAGTCTCCATGGGCTGCAGTGCTGATTTGGAAGGGTTTTATATAAGTACACTAAACCATCCTTCAAAATTTGAAGTGAGATAGAATATATGTCTTTGGATACAAGACCGTCAGTGGGTAGATTTGACAGTATAATTGCATCCACATTCTCTGTTGATTGCCTCTTCTCCTGCTGCTGTTATGTTTATTTACATCAGGGAAATTCAAAGTCAAATTATCAACTGAAACCTAGGACAAGGGTACACTGGGTTTTTGAGGAGCTATGGGATAATATAAAATAATTGCCAAATGGGTTGGCAGGAGAACTGGACAGTTAAGTACTGTGAGAGTCAAGCAGAGGTATAGAGTCAGGTGCAGATGACTTCCAGGGGTGATGGTAGAATCAAGGGTTGTCATCTGGCAGTAGTTGTTCAGAATTACAGATTTCTATTCTCTGGCATCAAGTCTGCCTGGTGACATCATAAACTGTAAGACCTTGACTGTACCTGTTCTCCTTAGAAAGCTTTCCCAACCTAGCATTCCAGCACAATGTTCCTGTACTATATATCTTTTTCTTTTTACATTAACCAGAATTGGTTTATGTTATTTGCAATTAATAACCCTGTGTAAACTGTTAATCACTCATTGGAAATACTCGAGTAAGGTGGCAAATATCTGGTCTCCTCAAAGTAATTGTATCATAAATTAATAAAACATAGTGATCTTTCACAAAGTTTTCTTACTACAATTAACTGGCATCCTTTTTTCAGCTAGTTTCCTTGTAAAACATGTATGTGGGCGCCTCTAAAGTTGTACCTATTATAAGGACATCAGGTCGTATACTTAGGAATTTAGCCATCACTGTCAGACATGGAATGTAATTTTAATCAAATCCTACCAGAGAATTTTGTAACTAGGTCAAGGAAGAAACGTATTTTCCTGTAATGAGCCATATCATGTAAACCACTTCCACAAAGCATACAGAAAAAGCACCCATGGAAGAAGTATTAGTTCTTATTGCAGAAGTCAAACATTCCACTAGAGAGCTCTTAAAAAATGTATTATCTGTAATTTAAAACTGATAAAATTGAGAAAGTCAAACATGATTCAAGCCCATATTCATAATGTAAACAAGAATCATAATAAGTTTTTAAAACTAGATTGATATCCAGGTAACCTACAATACTTTCTCCATTGCATGGAAGTTAGTAATTGGTTCATAGGCCACATGTCCTATATTGCTCAGGACAACCAGATTCTCTAAACCATATCCCATTGCCTCATTTTTCATCTTACACATAAAATATTGAAAGAACCTAAAAAACTCCATATTTTTAATGTTAAACTCTTTAAGACTCTGGGACATAGAAAAACAAAATATTTATTGTATTTTATAATCCAATTTAAGGACTTGAAAGAATTAGTGTTTTTCCATAAAGATATATTTTATTTAAATTGCAGAGGTACACATTCCACTGCATAGTCTGGTGGATAGCTTCTATGAGCCATCTGTGATAGGATTTATTGTGGCTTCATCATGATCTCTTTTAAATCATTTTTGAATGAATATGTGCTAATCAGACTTCTCAAAGAGAAAAGGATTTCTTTTGTCTCATCAATTTTGTGATCATTTTTAAATCATTTTTTGTAATTTGCATTCTAATCATAAAATACCTATGTTAATAGGTATTTTTATTGGTTAAACATAGTCTTACATATTGGAGGGAATCATTGTTACATATTCATGCATACATAGGTATTAAAGTAAGTTAAGCCTGATCCTAGTTCAAGATTTCCCCTCCTTCATCCATTCCATGATCTCATGTCTCCTCTGTAATACTCCCATGCCAAATAGAGAAATGAGCATATACATGTATATTAATTATTGAAATTTCTGAGTTTATATGCCTGCCTAGGTATAGTTTGGCTTCTCATGAGAGTCAAGTATACCCAACCATATTGATAACACCCTTTTCCCTCTATTCCTCCCTTCTCCCCCAACCTTCATAGCTAGGTTCCCCATCTTATATGATACTTCAACTTTGGTGGGCTTATTAAACTTAGCTTTCATCCTATCTTAGGTTTTACTCCAGTTTCCACATATCAGAGAAAACATTTGGCCCTTAAGTCTCTGGGTTTGTGATATTTTACTCAGCATGATTTTTTTCCATTTCCATCCATTTAGCTGCAAAAGCTATGATATCATTTTAATAGCACAGTAGAACTTCACTGGATATACATACATTTTTTTGATTCATTCATCCATGGAGGGGCATCTGTGTTGAATCCACAGTTTAGCTATTGTAAATTGAGCTGCTATAAACATTGATGTAGCTGTGTGTCTGCAGTATACCAATTCTAACTCTTCTAGGAAAATACCCAGGAATGGGATAGCTGGGTCATATGGTGGTTGTTTCATCACTAATGTTTGAGGAGTCTCCATACTGCTTTCCAGAATGGCTGTTAAGTTTGTAGTCCAACCAACACTGTGTTAGTATTTCTGTATCCTCACAACTCCCCCAACATCCATTATTGTTCATATTCTCCATATTTACCAGAGTGTGATAGAATCTTAATGCATTTTTGATTTGCATTTAATTTATAGTGATGTATAATATTTTCTCATATTTATGGTCTTTTTAAACTTTCTCTGTGGAGAAATTTCTGTTAGTTCCATAACCCATTTACTGATTGGATTGTTTGTGGTTTTGGTGTTAGGTTTTTTCAGTTCTTTGTATATTCTGGATATTAGTCCCTTGGCAGAGGCATGGCAGGCAATGATTTTCTCCCATTCTATAGGTTGACATTCTTGACTAATTTTTTTAAGAAGAGAAAGAGAGTCAATTTTATTTAGTTTTCCATGTAGTTTTTGTTGCTCTGACACTTCGCTGTTTACATGGTGTTGGAGTTTGAACTCACATCCTTGCATATGCCAGACAAGCTCCTTAACCACTGAGCTGCCATTCCTGCCCCTTGACTAATTCTTCAGCTATGCAGAAGCTTTTCAGTTTAATGGGATCCCACTTATTGATTCTTGGCTTTAATTCTTGTGTTATGGGACTCTTGTTAAGGAAGAAGATGCCTATACTGATGTGACAGAGTGCAGCTCCTATTTTTCTTCTAATGATTGTATAGTTGCTGGTTTATTTCCTATTTCATCCATTTTGATTTGGTTTTTGTATAGGTAAGAGATAAAGATCTAATTTCAATTATCTGCATATGGCTGTCCAGTGTGTCCAGCACCATTTGTTTACAAGCTGTCTTTCCTCTAAGCTATTTTCCCCCCTTTGTCAAACACTAGATGGTAAAAGACTTGTGGGTTTCTCCCGGTGTCCTCTATTCTATTGTATTGGTCTTCATGTCTCTTTTGGTACCAATACTATGCTGTTTTTGTTACTATAACCATATAGTATAATTTCAGGTCAGGTATTGTGACACTTCCTGCTTCATTCCCCTCCACCACCCTTGGTTAGTAATGCTTTGGCTACTCTGGGTTTCTTGTTAAAAATTAATTTGAGAATTGATTTTTCTATATCTTTGAAGAAAATTATTGGTATCTTGATAGGGTTTGCATTGAATCTGTGTGGGGATTTCAGCAGAATGGTCATTTTAAGTATATTGATTCTGCGTAACCAAGAACATGGAATGTTTTTCCATCTTCTCAGGTCTTCAATTTCTTTTCTCAATCAATAGTTTTCATTATAGAGGTCTTTTATTTCCTTTGTTAGATTAATGCCCAATATTTCATTTCTTTTGAAGTTTTTATGAATGGGACAGATTTCATTTCTTCTGCAGCTGAATTTCTGCTGGAGTATAGGAAAACTTTGATTTATGAGTATTGATCTTGTAACCACCCAGTTTGCTAAATTCATTTTTAATCTCTAGAAGTCTTGTAGGTATAGGATCTTATTATCAGCAAACAGAGATAGTTTAACTTCCTTTTTACTTCTATTCAAATTCCTTTGATTTCCTTCTCATCTGATGGCTCTGGCTAGGGTTTCAAGGAATATATTGAGTAAGCATGATGAGTGTGCACATCCTTGTCTTGTTCCTGAATTTAGTGGGAATGGTTGCAGTCTTTCCCCATTAACTACAATGTTGTCTGTGGTTTTGTCATAAATTACCCTTACAAAATTAAGGCCATTGATCCCTATCTTCTCCAGAGTTTTGAGGATAAATGAGTGTTGGATTCAATCAAAGGCTTTTTCTGTATCAATTGAGATGCTCATATGCTTTTTGTCTTTAATTCTGTTTATGTGGTGAATCACACTTTATTTTGTATGTTGAACCAATCCTGCATCCCTGGAATGAAATCCACTTGATCATGATTTATTGTCTTTTTGATGTGCTTTTAGATGAGGTTTGCTAGAATTTTGTTAAGGATGTTTGTGTCTGTTCATCAGGGACATTAGTCTGTAGCTTTCTTTTCATGAAATGTCTTTGTTGGGTTTTGGTTTCAGGGTTATGATTGCCACAGTAAACGTGTTTGGGAGGGTTCCATCCCTTTCAATTTCATGGAGTAGCTTAAACAAAGAAAGGTGTTAGTGTTTTCTGTAAGGGTCTGGTAGAACTGTGCTGAGGATTCATTCAGACCTTTGAAGGCCTTTGATTACTGTTTAAATTTTTCTACCTGAGACTGATTTTAGATTTTCAATGTCCTCCTGTGTCAATTTGAGAATGACATATATGACAAGGTATTTGTCCATGTGTTTCAGATTATCAAATATGGAAGAGTATAGTTTTCAAAATAGGTTCTGAAAATCCTCTGGATTTTGGATGAATCAGTTGTGATATCTCCCTTACCATTTCTGATTTTGTGGATTTGCTTCATTTCACTCTTTCTTTTGGTGAGGTGGGCTAGTGGTCTGCCAATTCTATTTGTTTTGTTGAAGAACCAACTCGTTATTTTGTTGATTCTTCATATGTTCTTTTGTTCTCAACTTCATTGATTTTGGGTCAGATCTTGGTTATTTCCTGCAATCTGTTGGATTTGAGATTGGATTCTTCCTCTTTTTGTAGGAATTTGATGTGGAACATGTGTTTATTTGGTTTATCTCATGATTTTTGATGAAGGTACTCAGTGCTATAAATTTAGCTCTTAAGAATGCTTTCATTTTGTCCCAGAAAGTTGAATATGTGGTATCATAATTCTCATTACCAAGAATTTCTTGATATTTGTTCATATTTCCTGTTTTATCCATTACTCATTTAAAAGGGTATTTATTATTCAATTTCAACAAATTTCTGGACTTTGTAATTTTTCTTGCTATTAATTGATAGGATTATGATGTTGTGGTCTGACAGGATACATGGGGTTATTTCAACGCTTTTGTATTTGCTAAGATTTCCTTTGTGGACTAGGATACGACCTGTTTTTGAAAATGGATCCATGTACTGTTGAGAAGAGGGTAAACTCAACCAATTTGGGATGGAAGATTCTGTAGATGTCTGTTTAGTCCATTTGCTTGATAGAGTTGTTTAGGCTAGAGATATCTTTATTGATTTTTTTTGCTTTGATGATCTTTCTATTGTTGATAGAGTTGTATTAAAGTCCCCCAGTATTATTGTGTTGAGGTCAATAAGTGGTTTAATTTCTTTGAGTACCTTTTCCATCCATTTGGAAGGGCTGTAATTGGGTGCATTTATCCCCTCTAATTTTTGGTCAAAATTAATTTTGTTGGATATAAGGATTGCAACACTGGCTTGCTCTCTTGGACCATATGCCTAGTAGGTTTTTGACAACCTTCACCTTCAATCTGTGTCTATTTTAGGCTGTGAGGGATGTCTCCTGTAAGCAGCATATTGTTGGATATTGTTTTTGATTCTGTCTGCTAATCTGTGTCTTTTGGTTGGAGCATTGATTCCATTCCTCTAATTGTGGGCTTTGGGAGTTGATTGTTCCTCTGTTTGAAGTTTGTCTTTGAATATTCTCTGTAGAGCTGGTTTTGTATTCATGTATGTTGCTAGTTTGTTCTTATCTTGGAAAGTTTATATTTCCCCATCAAATTTGAAGCTGAGTTTTGCTGAGTATAGTACTTTAGGCTGCCAATCGTTTCCCTTTAATATTTTTAAAATTTATTTCCACATTTTACTCAACTTAATGGTCTGAGTGCAGAAATCCAGAGTGATCCTTATTAGTTTGCCTCTGAGTATGATTTGGTGTTTTCTTCTTACCGCATTTAATATTCTTTCCTTGTTTTCTCTGTTATTCATTTTGAAAATGATGTGTCTCAGTGAGTTTCTCATTTGGTTAGATATATTTGGTGTCCTAAAGGTCCCTTGAATATGATCTATCTGGATCAATTCTGATATGGGGGAAATTTTCTTTCACTATCTGAGAAGTTTCTTTATGCTGTTCATTTATTGTTCAATGTTCCCTTTTCCAATTACTTTCAGGTTTATGATCTCATCTCATATTTCATGGAAATTATGATCATGTGCAATAATTTTTTTTCTTGTCTATCCTCCAAGCATTAAAGTTTACTCAGACTGTCTTTGGTATCTGTTCTTTCTTCAAGAGCTATCATTCTATTTTATACTGAGTTTACCTAGATATTAGTATGTTCCATTGAGTTTTTAATTTGTATTACTATGTTTTTCAATTCTAAGATTTCTGCTACATCTCTTTTCAGAATGTTGTTTTTTTTTTTATTAAAGTGGTCTTTCAGCTCCTGAAATTGCTCTCATTTCCTTCCATAAGTCTTTTAATTTTTTGATTGTTTTAATAATCAGCTTTTGATATTTTTCCTAGGTTTTCATTCAGGTCCCTATCTGTGTACTCCTTGGCTGGGGAGTTGTAGGTTTGAGGAGGAGGATTGCTTGCCTTTATCATTTTCAGTGCCAGGGAATGGAGCCTGTGAGAGGAGCCTGTGAGGCTTCTCTGGTTATTTTGCTTTGGATATTTGTTGATGAGTTGTCTCTCTGGTAACTTGGGCTTGTGTGCAATTTGAAAAGTTGAGATTAATAGCAGGCTCCCCAATCTGTGATTAATTATTGGCCCTTGTGATTTTAATATCTCATAAGTCGAGAGTCTACATGAGCAGCCAATGGGTACAATAAACAGCATTAACCTGGTTACTTTTTTCAGGAAGGACACTTTCATTTGAAGTATAATCAGTAGAACAATAATTTGATGTTAGTAATTTTCTTTCATCCTTTGTAATTAACAGTACTAGTAGAAAAAATGGATCCTGGCCAAGTGATAAAATGGAATGACTCTAAAATTGGCCAGTCCTCTCTCCATTCCCCCATTGATAGTGATTGAGGATAAGTGTTATTGCACTAAAAGGAAGGGAATAGGGTCTCATTTGCCAAAATTATGCTATTCCTCTTTATATACCAAACATCTTCATTCATGAAAAGAATGGTTTCCAACCATTCTTTAAAAAGAAAAATTGCCTTAACCTATCCAGTGCCTGGAACTTCTGTAACTGTTTCTATTTGTATATTTAAAATTTTTACAAATACATGAAGATACCACATGATGAATGTGCCTGTTTCAGCTTTTCTGTTTAAAATTTATGAATAGGATTCTAAAAAAAATGGTAATCCCCTCTGACATTTTTCATAGAAATGGCAATTTTATATTATTTTATTTTTTAAATTTCAAACTCCTGATGTCAAAAAGTTTCCTAGAGTTCAAATTCAAGAATATCACATTCAGATTCAACTGCCCATGCATACCTCTTTCTGTATCTGGTTTATATAGCTGGCAAATAGGCTGCTTTAAGGGAAAATTCATTTCCTACTAGTACTTTTGTCTAAATGAGGTCATCTTTCTTTAATTCTGTGAAGATAAAGCAGAAGAAAACTATATTTGGCCAGGCCAATTCAAATGGCAGACCAGAAAGGAAGCTGTGAAATGTCACCTGACAAGGTGGCTACAGCTCATTTTAGCTCTTACCCTTCCAGACTTCACCACAAAGAGAATCCATGGGGAGCCAGGTAGGGAAAAGCATGCTACCACCTCTGACCCAACATCTATTTATTATTTTAACCCTCTGCTAAACCCTTTGTCAGCAAAATGGTTTCTGAATTTCTAATGTGCATTTGATTCTGTAGAGAGGTAATCTGATCTTAGGTACTCCCAAAATGCAGTGAATACAAAAATTTGGAAAATAAAATGATTTACTATGTCTTAAAGGGACATTTTCCTGTTACAAAATAAAGAATAAGCAGTTTCACATGATCTGCTTACACAGATAACTTAAGTGAGAGTTATCTATCCTTAGCCCTTTATGAGTATTCTGCATATGCTTATATTCTCTAAACTGGCATACAGTAGGAGAGAAGAAAAATAGACAAAACACAGTCTAACTTATTCCCTTGCACTATGTTAATATAAGAAAACAACTATATACATAAATAGATAGCAAGCCACTGGGTAGCTTGAATCATTATGACAACAAAATTCCAGCAACACTAATTTGGACATCTTGCCATGTGGATAGGTAGAAGAATATAATTTACTTTTACTGGATAGATACAATTTAGGAGAAGACTTCCTTTTTTTTACTGAATTATCATTAAATTTGTATTTGTTCTTTAAGTGGTTCAAACATAATAGAAGCACATAAGTAGAAACATCTTCTCAAAGTATTAACATGAGGAAAGACTCCCAAAATTTTTATGACAATATACATAATTCAAAGAGCTTCAAGTAAGGATTCTGTCCTCCAAAATAGATTAGATGTAGCATTCAAAAATAATGACATTGGATTCTCCTAATGCAGGAAATGGATCACAAATATAAAACATTTCTGGATGCTGGGTTTACTTTTTTTGCAAAATGCTATTTCTTATCTTGATTTATGTGGTTTCAGAATCACATTGTGAATTCAGGATGAAATAAAGTGCTTACCTCTTCTCTTGGAATAAATGTGTTTACTCTCTTATCTATAGAAGTATTCCATAAATATAATTACAAGAAATCATTGTCTTAAAACTAAATACTTGGAGATACAGTTGAATTGATTACATAATTTAGTGGTAAAAAGAAAATATTTATGAGGTATTCTTTCAATAGATGACCATATTTAATTTTATAAGACAATCTGCATTATGAAGAAAATTTGAATTATCTACATATGAATTATAAAATTGTTATAACAATTAACAATTGTTATATAAAATTGTTATAACAATTAAAAACAATGCTTAGATTCAATTCATAATTTTTTATTGTCTGTTGTATCCCCTCAGATCGTAGAAATAGCTGTTTCTCCTCTTATAAGTTACCTTTTCTTTCCAATATACTGTTTCTCCCTATCTTTGAACTAAATGGAAATAAACCTAATTTCATTTATTCTATCACACAATCTGATTTAAAACCTCTTAAATCAACTGTACCACCTTTGCAACTAACATATAAGTTATTATTGCAGAGGTGGACAGATCTTTTCTGAGGTTGTTTTTCTCTTTAACCCAATCAGTCTTCTTAAAAAAGGCAGTGATCTCAGTCCTGCACTGGCATTAGATGCATTTGAGGGCCTTATGAAAATGACACAGGCCCCATCTCAGACAAACCCCAGAATATCTAGGCATCAAACATTGGCATTATAATTTTAAAATTGCTCCTCAGGGGACTACAATATGCAGACAGAGTTGATAATCACTAAAGTAGAGACATCAAGAATACCTAACTGATCAAGGTGATTATAAAATAAGTGAAACTGTAGAGCTACTTGTACCATCTGTGTTTTTCTGTACTTAACTGAGTGGTGTGAAATTTCATTTCACTAGATTCATATTTATAAATCAGCAGGAAAAGTTAAAGTACCCATGCATATAAACATTCCTATATAATTGGCTACCTTACTCAAGCCCATGATTGGGAATTCATTTGCTGATTCTTAGCTCTTTTTCTGTCATTAAATTTTATAATCTACATGACTACATCTGGAGGATTCAATGCATATCTAATATTTAAAGTTCTCTAAATTCCTTTCTTATCTTTTAAATGATCTCCAGAAAATAAATCATGTAATCCCATTAGCAAATCTTTCTTGGTATATGTATTCTTTAATTTGAAAAAGGAATTTTATAAGATTTGTACACTGATAACTTTACTACTGTTCCTATGGCCATTAAACCTATTTGAATTAAAAATAAGAGTAGGCATACATTTTATGAATTATATGTTAAGACTTTGAAATCTGACTCACCAATCAAAACCCTGTCTCAACCTCTCAATCCCTGCACAACTTCCTTACCCCCATTTTTCTCCCCCCCACCATGTTCTTATACACATGCATGCACACACTCCCATACATACTCAGTTCTCTTTCCTTGATTCTAACTGGTAAGTCTGAGTTGGTTCCAGTGCAATTTCTCCTCTTTTACAATGTTAATATTTCATATAGTTCAAGTAAAATAGATTGGAAGTTTCCAAAATAAAAATAGCTATCAAGAATCATTGTACTAGAATGGGAAGAGTATTAATCCCCTATTCTCCTGCATTTTCACTTTGTGATCATGACTCAATAAAAATTGCAATAGCTAAAAAAAGGGGTCAGCCTAGTTGCCATCAATAGATGAGTAGATAAAGAAAACATGGTATATATACAAAATAACATATTGTTTAGCCATAAAAGTAATGAAATTCTAACATACAGCAAAATGCATGGACCTAGAAGACATCATATTAAGCAAAATAAGCTAGGCACAGAAAGACAAATAGATGCATGCCCTTTCTCATATGTAGAAGCAAAGTGAAACTGAGCGTAAAATATTAATTGCTAGAGGTTGGGAAGTGTATATGTTGGGGGGCGGCATTAAAGGGATGTTGAACTTGATCAATTCATGCCTGTATATATGTGTTGAAATTTTATATTGAAACTTAATATATGTGTATTGTGTTCCCTTTTCATTGCTGTGACCAAACTACCCGACAAGAACCACAAAGAGGAGAAAAAGTTTATTTTGGCAGTTTTCAGAGTTTCAATCCGTGGATGGCTTACTCCATTGCTCTAGGTGAGAGAAGAGGCAAAGCCTTGTGGTAGGAGGGCATGGCTATGGAATGCTGCTTAGCTCATGACAGCCAGGAAGCAGAGAGAGGGGGGAACAGGCAGCAGGGAATGCCCCCAGTGACCAACCTCCTCCAGTCACTCCCCACCTGCTCACAGTTACCATCCATTCAAATCTGGGTGGATCCATTATTACAGTTCTCATAACCTATTTCACCTCTGAATCCTCCTGCATTTATACAGGAACTTTTGGGGGATACTTGATATTCAAGTCATAAGATTAACCAAAAAGAAAACAATTTTGAAATGTTATGGCAAAATACAAATAATAATGATGATACATTTTCTATGACATAAGTAACACTGATAATTTAAAGTCTATATTTATTTTTAGATGTATAAAATGGGTTTCTACCTTCCATTAAAGTGATTCCTTTCAAGTTACTAATAAAAGTTACCTTTTTGGCTGGGATTGTAACTCAGTGGTAGAGTACTTGCCTAATATGCATGAGGACCTGGGTTCAACCCCTAGTACTGAAAAAAGACAACCTAGTATTTGAGCAGGAAAAAAATTCTTCTGTATCTTTATTTTTCTATCTTTAAGTAGAACTAAAATATTTCCTTGACTATCTCATAAGAATTATAACAACAAATGAGATAATTTTCCTGTGACTGTTGGTGAAACTGGATGTGTAAATAAAAGTTTGGAAAGGAATTTAATAATGAAGACAACTTAAAGTCTAAATGCTTCTGCATGTGCTTGTGTGTGTGTATGTGTGAGAGAGCATGTGTGTGAGAGAGAACATATGAGAGAGTGAGGGAGAGACTTCAAGAGAATCTGTGTTTGTACACAAAATAAGAATACTTTAAAAATCTGTCACCCATTGTTCTTACCTACACCATAATTGGGAAAGAGTTTAGTATAATAATCAATTTACATGGAACTGAAGTTATAAAAATATAAACATGAAAATAGTAGGTTCTGGAGATTGCAACAGAACAGTTAAGACTCCCCTTTAGTAAGGGAAAAAGTGAAAAGATTATGGTTTAACAAAAAACAACAAGTAGAGTTTGCACCCAAGAGCAGAGGATGCCTTATTGAGTAGTATGATCAAAATTCATAACATTTGACTTCTAAAAGACATTATGGTGGGATTCCTTCCCCTTATATTCTCCCTAATTTCACTGGCTTATTTTACTTAGCACCATGTATTCCAGTTCTACCCATTTACCAGAAAAATAACATTATTTCATTTTTCTTTATGTCTGAGTAAAACTCCAGTGTGTGTGTGTGTGTAGCTTACATTTTTTAATCCATTTGTCCACTGACAGACAGACATCTGGACTGTTTCCATAACTTGGCTGCTATGAATTGTGCTACTATAAACATTGATATGCCTGATTTGCTATAGGATACAGATCTTAATTCATTTGGTTAAACACCAAGGAGTGAAAAACATAGGTCATATGCTGGTTCCGTAGTTAGTCTTTTTAAATTTACGTTTCATAACATTCAGATTTTTTTATTAGAGCCTGATTTTTTTATTGGTTCTTTTTAGATATACATGACAATGGAACATACAATGACATAATTACAAAAGCTTGGAGTACAACTTGTTCTTATTCAGTCCCCAGTATTTCCCTTTCCCCCCACTTTCTCCCATTTCTAGTCTTTTGAGGAATCTCCACAGTGCTTTCCAAAGTTGTGCTAAATTGAATTACTACCAATAATGTATGATTGTACCTTTTTTATGATGACTGGCATTTTAATTACAGTGAGATGAAATCTCAGTGTTGTTCTGATTTGCATTTCCCTGATTGCTAGAGATGTTAAATTTTTTTTGTATATTTTTTGGCCACTTTTTGTCTCCTTTTGAAAATGCCCATTTAGTCATGAGAATAAAAGGGAGATCAGTGTAGCTGAGGAAAGGAATTGAGGTGGAAGGAGAAAAACAGGAAAGGATTTGGAACAAAATTGACAAAGTTATGCTATGTACATATATGAATATACCACAGTAAATTCTACTTTCATATCTATAGGGCACCAATTATAAACAATAAATAAAAGACGAGTAGAGTAGAGGAAGGGAAACAGGGACATGGGAGGAGAGGTGGAAGTACTGGACATCAAAATGGAATGAATTCTATTCCATACATGCATGAATATGTCAAAATGAGCTTGAGTGCTGTGTATAATTATAAAGCACTAATAAACATTTTTAAAAGATAATAAAAATAAAGACAATTCAAAGTTTTGTGAAATTAGTCTTGATTCATATATTTATATACGTATATAGGTATATGCGTAATATTGTCAATGTATTTAATCTAAAATATGAAGAAATCATGAGAGGAGAAACTCAACAAAATATTCGCAATAATTTCAATAGGTGATTCGTTTGAGATAATATATTAATGATAAATAAAAAGCACACAAAGTTCTCATTGAGAATAAAAGCATGTCTCACCTTAATAACCAGCAGTGGTCTTCATTTTGTTCTGTGAAGCCACATAGAATACATCTATGTGATACTTTGATGCATGATAATACTTTGAGAATTTGAGAAAATAAGCCAGGCATAGTAGCCCAAGTTCACAGCCAGTCTTGGTAACTTAGTGAGATTCTTGGCAATTTAGCAAGAAAAGAAACTGTGTGTTTGTGTGTGTGACTAGAGATAGAGCTCAATGGTAAAACACTCTGGGGTTCAATCCCCAGCATCCCCAAAAATATTGCAATAAGGATAAGAAAACTCCTATACCATTTCCCAAAATCTGTTCCCTGAAAGAATGCCTGAATTTTTCAAAAGAGTCCTTCACTGATACAATTTTTAATGTCTCTAATTGTTTTTTAGATTGACTGTATTTGTTAAGATCTTCCTTAGAGTATTATCATTAGAATAGGGCAAAATGTTGCTCAGCATGATTTAAAGCTAGTCTATCACGCTACTGAATCTGTGAGATAAACATATAATTTATCATTCACACTGATATTTTCAAGAATAAAAAGGACTATTAATAATTATACTGAGACAAAAAATCAAAATAAAATAAGTCTATCTATTGCGTTCCCTCTGCCCGCAGAGAAGACGCGACACGTGGTTAGGTTGGGAGAGCTTTATTTGGTAGACCTTCTTCTTCTTTCTCTTTCTTCCCTCCTTAGGGAAGTTCCAGTCACATAAAAAAAAAAAAACCTTTCTCCAACCAATCACATTGCTGTAATGAGGCATGCGCATGGACATAAAGCAGAGAATATACAGAGCATTCAGGAATCATGCGCTGGGCATGCAAGCTTTTGACCAATGAGAATTACTTCCTCATTTACGCCACTTGTTTGCGACAAAGCCAGACCGCACTGGCTCAGTGCCAGCCGCCATCTTAAGCAGCCTATCTCCAGGGCTGGGGTCCCGGACACCCCGACATCTATCCCTGGCAAAGAAAGATGCATGCTCTTCCCTTCTTAATCTGAATTCTTTCCTTTTATTAATATAATCTAAATTTTCATTTGCTCCTTACTTTGAGAGGTGAATTGTCACAGACAAAAGAATCCAATATGGTACAGACAAGGATGGGTGAACATAAACAATTTATTTCCTTTATCTGAACACCAATTTCCTTGTCCTTAAAACTGAAACACATACTATGCATTATATTATAGTTTCACATAAAGAAATAAAAGGGAATTAAGGAGATAGAGATGCTCACCATGATTTAAACCTTACACAATATATATGTATCCAAATATCACAGTAGTGGAGGGGAAAGGAGGGATCTAGGGGGTAATTTAGGTTTAAGTGTATATGCATATCATATTGTTACTTTAAACGCATTTATGATTTTACAATAACTCAATTCCTTAATAAAATATATTAAAATATAGATTTAAAATTTTATGTATGAATTATATTTTAAAAGTATTAAACTATCAACCACATTTTTAAGCATTAGTGAAGGGCTTTATATGAAAAAGAAATCCATTTTTCAATTGTTTTATGCCAATCATTTTCATTTATCTTAATTAATGGGTGCTGTATGTGGAACAAAATATTATTAATTCTAATAATAAGTGTCACCATTATTGAGAGCCTTCAAGTGACAGGCACTTTACATTCATTATCTTTAGTCCTCACAAGGACACTATGGTAGATTTAAAATAAGAAAAATTAGGTCAGAAATGATAAGTGACCAAGTTATAATCACTAGAAATTAGTAAGACTGATATATGTTTCATTTTTTCTTTTTGTCCTTTTAGAAAATATGGAATATTTGAAATATTCAAAAAATAATGGATAATATAATAAGCATTAATGACTATAATGTCATCAATATTGTCATGTTTCTTCCATTTGTATTATTTAAAGAAACAACACGTTGAAGATACAGGCAACTGTCCTCTGAATTCCTTCTAAGTCATATTCACTTCCACACTGCCCAAAAGAAAGCATTTTATTTGTTTTTTACCTGTTTCATAAACATCTATACAGTATCATTCTTTTGTGACATTATGTAAGTAAAACCAATTGTTTTAATAATTTTTTCTACTTCATACAGAACACTCTAATAATTTCTGTCCTTATTTTTCTGTTGTCCTGTTGAACATTTAATTTCCTTCTCATATTTAATGATCTCAAACAATGTGAAATAAATATCTATATACACATTTTCCTGTACATGAGTTGGAAACTCTAAGCTAGCCATTTCCCTATTACTGCAGACCTATTTCACCTGTCTGTATTCAGCCTCATACATATGGGGTTGGGACTGAGTTCCTTTGCTAGTTCCCATCTTAATTTCTGATAACAGAGGAACTAGCAAAAGATGTTGAAGGGAGAAACCCTTTGTGCTTTGAAGTGAAATCCGCTCTCTCCACCAACAAGGGAAGCAAAGACTACTGTGTAATTTCTTTCCATTTCCCAGATCCAGGTAGAAACAGCAGCTTGGGGACCTCTTGTATGTTGGGTACCTGCCATACCATAATCTTTATCACAAGTTCATAAAGAAAACTTTTCATATTAAACAGAGGACATTATATGCACATGCATGCACACACATACACAGTTCTTCCTTAGCACTCTCAGTCTGTAGTTCTCAATGTTTCATTTTGGTTCTTATTAAAAAATAAGTAAATTATTTTATCAAAGAAATATTCAAATGGAAAATTACAGGCTTCAGCATAAAATGATCTTAAAATTCAACGCATCAATTTATGGAAATTTACTTTTCTGTTCATTGCCTGAGCTTTAATGAAATGCAACAATGAATATTTTTATTTATTTATACTCTGTTTCACACCCCTTGAAAGTGGATAAGAATATTCAAAATAAGACAAGCAATTAATTCAAACAGTAAAGTGCATATTCTGCATGCTAATATTTTTAAAGAATTTCATATTATGAAATGAGTGTTATTAGCTTTGAAATGGTTAGAATTAGAAAAATATTATAATAAAAATGATTGCTGGACCACTTATTGCTATTTTCTTGAAAACTAAACTGATAATGCAATATAAAATCTAGAGATAAGATTTAAATTTTAAAAATGGCTTATAAATGTTTATAATTTTCATCATGACTTTATGCCATCAGTGTTGAAATTTGAGATGAACTTTGATGCATAATTGTCTGAAGTTTAGCGTCATCCTCATTAGACATGTTTGTAAAAAGATCAGGACAGTTTTAAAGAAACAACACATTAAAGATACAGGCAATTGTCCTCTGAATTCCTTCTAAGACATATTCACTTCCACAGCATCCAAAACATTTTTTTTTTGTTTTTGACCTGTTTCACAAGCATCTAATACATCCATACATGTATGTCCCCCATATACCTATTAGACTGCAAATCTACATAGTAGTAGCAAATATTGTTTATTTATTTATTTTGTATTGGGTAGCGCTAGGGATTGAACTCTAGGTCACATGCATGCTAGGCCAATACTCTACACTGAGCTATAGTCCCAGCATCTTAGATGCAGTTTACAACAACATAAGTCCATAAAGTGTAGCTCATGAATAGCAGAAATCAGTTCCTCACAATACTGGAGGCTGGCAAAGCCAAGATCAAGGCACCAGGAGAGCAGAATTGCGGTGAAGTCCCACCTCCCTGTTCATGCATGGTTACTAGATGGTACCTTCCCTCTGGGCCTTCCCTTGGTGCAAGACACAAAGGAACTCTCAGGCTGCTTTTATGATGGCACTGATAAATCCTGAGGCAACAACCCTCATGACTTAAGATGCAAAGAACTCTCCCAAATTTCTACCTATTAATACCATCACCATCTTCATTAAGATCATAGCATGCAAATTTAGGGAGATATAACCCCATTCATTCCAAAAAATGAACCAGAAAAAATCGCTAAGACTTCAAAAGAATATGAAGCTGTTGTGACATTTGGATCTTTGAGAGCAGAATTAAAGATGTATGGATTAAATAAAAAGTTAACAAAAAACATCTCTGCTTCTGCCATCTGAAACAGGGTGGTTCTTTCACAGGTTGGCTCTTTAAACATCTTACATAAACACGTGTGTTTATAGTTTTGTAATCTGATTCTCACCTTGTTTTGTGTTCTCTATGCTTCATCTAATTTCATAAAAAAACTTTAGAAAGTTCAAATATTTAAATCTCTTTACAGAATGTGGGTTGTGTGAGTATGAGTAGTCTTTTTTTTTAAGAGAGGGACAGTGAGCGAGAATCAATTTTTAATTATTTAGTTTTTTACATGGCTTTCATTGTACCAATACTTCATTGTGTGAATGGTGCTGGGGTTCAAACCCACATAATCAGGCATGCCAGGCAAGTAGGTTGTTCTTTGACATGTAGGGTTCTGCTTCTGGTGAATCCTTGTACATGTTTCTGTGTGTTGGTATGGGTGGTGGAAGAAGGAAAAAGGGGGTTATTATGTGGACTAGTAATCCATGTGAAATTCCTATTGATAGGTAATGGTAGGTCTGGGTACACAAATATTCTGCCACTTTGCTTTATCAAGAGTTCTGTAAAGGTACATCTACTTAAAATATCATAATGAAAATGTGGAGGAATTGAAAGAAAATAATAAATACTTGCAGGTCCTGCTCTTTTTATAAACAGTCTATTACCTCTATTCCATAGTGAATAAACAGAAGGAGCAGATAAGGAATAAAAAAGGTGAAAAGTGGGGCTGGAGTAGTGGCTCGGCAGTTACGGCACTTGCCTGGCATGCGCAAGTACACAGGTTCAAACCCCAGCACCCATGCACACAACTAAGTGTCAGAGCAATGAAAGCCATGTGAAAAACTAAATAAAATTTGATTCTCTCTCTCACTGTCCTTCTCTCTAAAATTTATTTTAAAAAAGTGAAAAATGTTCTGATTGAAGTATATTCTGGGTTCTCATCCCATTTTTTTCTCAATTATCAATGGAACTTTGCAACAACACTTTACTTCTTATCCTAGGGTTGACTTCCCTAACTTGATAAAAAGGCAGCTAAAAGAGATGGTTTCTAAGGTTTCTCTATCTGGCACTACATCCCTATGAACACAGATTTTTCTTGATAAATCTGGTATCAGAATATGAGTTTCAAACACAGGAAATTCAAAGTGAACCAAGTATTTTATATTTTGGATGAGAAAGAAAAAGTAAAATGCAAATAGGAAAATTTTAGCTCTAACAGGCTGACTACTAAAAAACAGCCAAGAGATATTAAGCAGTTCACATATGCTACACCGACCTCCATCACTTTTTAGTGAAACTTCTAACTTCTTTTCTAGCAAGTGTATGGGAAGAAACAGAGCTCTAATATTTTATTTAAACCCTCATCAACCTAATGCAAAATGCTGTTTGACTTTTCCCTTCTCAGATTTTGTTCTTTCAGGAAAAAAAAATTCAATATGATTTATTTCAAATTAGATCGTAATAGGTAAAGCTTAACATTTTAGGTGGCTTATGAAATGCAACCAAATGATGTAGAAAATTAAGAGATTGATAGTTTAGAAATTTCAATGCTAAAATAGTACCCATGAAATATTCTCTCCTGGAAATCTCTCTTATACAGACAGCAAAGCAGTTGCTCAAATGAAAGAATTATATTCAAATTAAGAGAGCTTTAGATTTTAATAGGAAATCATCACTACACTTTGGTGCTTCAAATTAATTTATAAAATATGTTTTTGAAATGCTTTTCATGCTCTTTAAATTTTATGATAATTTCATTACTATCATCTTTCCTTGCTAATTAATTATTGCAATTTATTTAGGGTGATTAACAATTCCTTTAAAAAATTCTGGCCAAGTAAAATGCTTCTGAAAACAGAGCTATATTGTCCTAACTAGTGTGCAAAACAGCGGTGGAGAATGTGGACGATGCACATTATGCCATCATAAAAATTAGACATAAAATGGCCTAATAGGTTTTATTCCCTGCTGGTAGAAGAGAGATTTTTAATATATTAGTATCTAATATGACACAATATCTGTTCTTCATGATGGTCTGGCTAAATTTTAAAAAGAGCTCATGAAGCTTTCCTCAGGATGATAATTTTAAACATTTTGTTACGGAAATTCATACCTCTGCAATGTAACAGAATTTTCTATTGGGCCCCATTCATCACTAATTATCAATACAAGTCATTTATTTAAGATTTTTTTAAACATGAAACTTCACATTTTAGTTCTCATGAGGAAAATAATAGCAGCATTTTGAAAGAAAGGCAGAACATTCTCTCAGCCATGCCCAGGTTTAGGAAATCAGTGCAGCATGCATAATCCAATGGAAGGGTCTCTGGGCCACAGACTAAGATAAAGGAGCTGTGGGTTTAGCACAGGCATGTACTCCCTTGATCTCTCCATTTTCTTACCTGTGTAATGGAGGTAATATTAGTGCTGGCCTGACCTCAAAAGTATTTTGAAGGTAAACAGACTTCCATAGCCCTATGGAAATATCTCCAAAATAGGGCTTAGCAAACTGCCCTATTGCTCACTCATTTGCCTTCTCCACCAGGCTGATAGCTTCTTGAAGTCAAGGGTTATATCTGATGGACTGAACACAGTAGGTTTGATAAATAGATGTCAAGTGAATCCACACATTAACCAAATGGGTTCTATATAGTAGGCTCTAGAAATTTACAAGATAATCATATCATACCCAAAAACAAAACATAACATTACTGAGATTGGAGACTGGGTTTGGTGGACAGCTAGGCTTACTCACTTATGAAATTATCAAACCCAAAGTGAGGGAGTCAAGTTATCATTTAGGTATAGGAAGAAAATATTATAACTTTAAAAAGAAATCATCCACATTGCTAAAAAGGAAAAGAAGTTTGCTGACATTTAATACCCAGATCGGCACTTGAATATTTCTTTTTCAAATGAGCACATGTCCCATTAGTTTCAGGAAGGAAGGTGGGTTGGGGTCATTAAACTACCACGTACTTTCAGTGTATCATCAAAAACTTAAACCATTATGTAGATTCATGGATTTTTTAATTACTTCAATAAAATTAATTCTCCCCAAATGGACAATTAGCTTTAAATTTTACATAGAAATTATATATTTAAAATAACTTCTAATAATGCAGATGATAGCAAGCAGGAAGAGTTGATACTTTGCCTTTTCCTTCAAATGAGATTTTGTAACTCACATTATGAAATGAAAACCTGGGGAATAGACCATCAGAAATATAAATTTATGTTTACTACTACTATGTAACATTAATAAAGTTCATTAATTTTAAATATTGCTTAGCTTTCACATATTTTTGTTTCTATTTTTCTGTATATGTTTTATATGTAATATATTAATATATAATCAGTGAGATAGTAGTACTAACACAATCAAGAGGTAAATACACATTAGGACTGAATATGCAAATTTTTCTAACAATCAGAAATTTTTGACCACTGAGTAAAAAAATGATAGTAATCACCAACTTTTACTAGTGATATTCTATGTGACGATGTCTAATCATTTTCTCCTTGTTCTCAAGTCTCATGATTTCCATAAATATTATCACTTTAGCATTTAAATTGGTCAAATTTGATACATCATAATCACATATATCCTGACTAGAGAAATTAGGAATTTTAATAATGAAGTTAATATTTGGGAGCCCACACCAGAAGTCCGTCTCTAACCTTGTATTCCTTGCCTTACATTCCAGAGATGTTCACTACTTCTGAATTCTTCATTTGAATCTACCAGGTCATCTTAGACATACAGATGTGTGCATCTGTGAACAGTGTGTTTAGTTTTGTGTGTCAGCAGGTGGCCTGTTATTTTTTGTGACCTGCTTTTTCACATAAGAGGACCTTCTCATAACTCGCTCATATGTTGGCACTTCTCATCACTAATTTATGTGTATAATTGTTCCACAGGGAATGTTTCCATTTTCCTTCTATTTCTGTATGTTCTATTACATGCAGTCCTGCTATGAAAATTTTTGCATTATTTTTCTCAGGGAATAAATTTGACAGTGAATTTATGATATATTTCCCATCAAGGAATGTCTGAACCATAAGAATGTACAAGTTCAATTATAAAAAATAATGCTCAGATAATTTGTCCATTTGTTAAATTATACACCTACTAGCAAAGTCAGTTGCCTTCATTTTGCTCATCAAGGAGTTTCTCACAGGAGTCTTAACTGGCATTTTCCCCAGTACTAATGAAATTGTGCATCTTTTCACAGTACACATTTATTTAACAGAAAATTTTATATAATCTTACTAAATTTTACAATTTCTATTCCTTTTGCAATTACTTCTAATTTTGTTTCTCTGCTTCCCTCCCTGATTCATCTTACCCATATATAATATCATTTTTTTATTTTTTTAGAAATTCGTTGAACAAACAAGCTTCTAATGAAATACATATAAATTCTGAAAATTAGATTTACCCCCAAGCACCCTCCCCCCAATTACCTACCCTTATCCCTCCCCCTCTCCTTCTCAAGGCATCTCTACAAATGCCTTAGATTGTATGACATTACACCTTATCCAGATTTAAAACATTTGATACCTTTCAGGCTTTAGTTTCACTACATTCTTAATTCTCATTTCTTTGCTAAGCTATATTATTCTTTTTTGCAATATTGACAGATTGAGAAGACAAAACAAAAATGCACAAAATCTCATTTAATTCATTCAACATAGTTTTACATTTAGGAGGGAACTGTTGCCACACAGTCATGAACACCTCCATAATGACAGAGCAAGCTGAGGCTGATGCCAGTCAATGCATGTTCTCCCCCCATTGGGTTCCCCCAAATCCCACGTTTCCCCGTATTTTACCCCTATGTTAGTTGAGCTTCTAAAGGAAGTCAAAGGTTCCCCACTTTGTTGATGTCCTATTACCTCCCCCTTCTCTCTGCCACCCTCCCTTTATCCCCCAGTGTCATAGACAAGGTTCCCTTGCTCACATAATAATTCACACATGTTGAGGTTATTATTAGCTTAGTAAACTTTCAGTTTTGTTTCCAGTTGTATTCTAGCTTCCACATATGAGAGAAAACATTTGTCCCTTGAGTCTCTGAGTTTGGAATATTTCACTGAGCATAATTTTTTCCATCTCCATCCATTTGGCTGCAAATGCCATGATAATGTTCCCTGATACCAGAGAAGAATTCCATTGTACATATATAGCAGAGTTTTTGAATCCACTCATCCAGTGAGGGGCATCTGAGTTGGTTCCATAGTTTAACTATAGTAAATTGAGCTGCTAAAAGCATCGATGGAGCTGTATATCTCTAATAAGCCTATTCTAGCTCTTTTGGGAAAATACCCAGGAGTGGGATAGCTGGATCATAAGGGGGTTCCAGGCCTAGTTTTTTGAGGAGTCTCTTCCATACTGCTTTCCAGAGTGGCTGCACAAGTTTGAATTCCCACCAACAGTGAGAGTATTTCTCTCTTCCCACAACCCCGCCAGCATCTGTTATTGTTCCTATTCTTCATTTTTGCCACTCTGATAGGAGTGAGGTGGAATTTCAGTGAAGTTTTGATTTGCATTTCTGATTGTTACTGATGTAGAGCATTTTTTCATTTATTTATGGGCTTTTTGGACTTCCTCCATTGAGAAGTTTCTATTTGGTTCCCTACCCTTTTATTGATTGGATTATTTATGGTTTTAGTGTTCAGTTTTTTCAGTTCTTTATATATTCTGGTTATTAGCCCTCTGTCTGACTTGTAGCATGCAAAGATTTTCTCCCATTCTGTAGGTTACCTCTTGATACTCTTAACGAATTCTTTCGCAGTGCAGAAGTTTTTAGTTTAATGGCATCCACTGATTTATTCTTGGCCTTATTGCTTGTGCTATTTGAGTCTTGTTAAGGAAGGTCATATAGACACCTATGTAATGTTGATCCTACTTTTCTTTAAGCAATTGTATAGTTGCTGATTTAATTTCTAGATCCTTGAAACATTTTGATTCTTATGCATGGTGAGAGGTAAGGATCCAATTTCAGTTGTCTGCATATGGCTGTCCAGTTTGTCCAGCAACATTTATTGAACCATCTGTCCTTCTTCCACTCTATGCTTTTGCCCCCTTTATCAAATATAAGATGGTTAAAGATTTGAAGGTCTCAGTATCTTCTATTCTGTTCCATTGGTCTTCATTTCTGTTATGATACCAATAACATGTTTTGTTTGTTTTTGGTACTATAACCCTATAGTATAATTTCAGGTTAGGAATTGTTATACCTCCTTCTTCCTCTTTCTTGCTTAGTAATGTTTTGGCTCTTCTGGGCCTTCTGTTATTCCATATGAATTTGAGAACTGCTTTTTCTGTATCTATGAAGAATGTCATTGGAATCTTGATGGGGATTGCATTAAATGTATATAGGGTCTTCAGTAGAATGGGCATTTTGATTATATTGATTCTGCCTTACGAAGAACATGGAAAGTTTTTATGTCGACTCAGGTTTTCCTCAATTTCTTTTTTTAACGTTCAATTGTTTTTGCTGTAGAGGTCCTTAATATCCTTTGTAAGTTTGATGCCCAAGTACTTTACTTTTTTGGAGAAGATAATGAATGGGATAGATATCCTTATTTCTTCTTCAGTGGACTTGTTGCTGGAGTAAAGGAAAGCTAGTGATTTATTGATGTTGATATTATAGCCAGCCACTTTGCTGAAATTGCCTATAAGCTCTAGAAGTCTTCCAGTCAAGCTTATTGGGTCTTCTAGGTATAGAATCATGTCATCAGCAAAGAGAGACAACTTGACTTCCTGTTTTCCTATTTGAATTCCTTTGATTTCCTTCTCTTGTTTGATAGCTCTGGCTAGGGTTTCAAGAGTGAAACAAGAGTGGGGAAAGTGGACATCCTTTTCTTTTTCCTTAATTCAGTGGAAATGCTTTCAGTCTTTCTCCATTAAGCACATTGTTGGCTATGGGTCTGTCATAAATGGCCCTTACAAAATTAATGAATCTTCCTTTGATCCCTATCTTGAGTTTTGAGCATAAATGGGTGAATATTATCAAAGGCCTTTTCTGTGTCAATTGAGATTATATGATTTTTGTTTTTAATTTTAAGTGGTGAATTACATTTGATTTGTGCATGTTGAACTAGCCCTGCTTTCTTGGAATGAAGCACACTTAATCATGATGTATTATCTTTTTTATGTATTGTTGGATACAGATGGCTAGAATTTTATTAAGGATTTCTGCATCTATGTTCATCAGAAAAATTGGTGTATAGTTCTCTTGATGTGTCCTTGTTGAGTTTTGATAACAATGTAATGTTTGCTTCATAAAGAGTGTTTGGGGGGCTGGAATGGTGGTTCAGCAATTGTGGTACTTGTCTGGCATGAACAAGTACACGGGTTTAAATTCTAGCACCCACATACACAACTATATGTCAGAGCAATGATAGCCATGTGAAAAACTAAATAAATATTGATTCTGTCCTTCTCTCTTTAAAAAAAAATGGATTTGGGAGGGTTCCAACCATTTCAATTTCATGGAAAAGCTTGTAGTGCATCAGTGTTAATTCTTTTGTAAAGGGGTAAAGGTCTGGTAGAATTCTGCTGTGACTCCATCACGTCCTGGGCTTTTCTTTTTTGGAAGGCCTGTGATTGCTGATTCTATTTTGCCTCTTGAGATTGGTTGGTTCAGAATTTCAATGTCCTCTCATGTTAATATGGGAATGCTGTATGTGACAAAACATTGTCCATTTCTTCCAGATTATCATACTTGGCAGAGTATAATTTTTCAAAATAAATTCTGATAATCTTCTGGATTTTGGTTTAGTCAGGTGTGATATCTGTTTTTATCTTTGAATTTCTTAATTTGGTTTACTTCATTCTTCCTTTTGGTGAGGTTGGCAAGGGGTCTTCCAATCTTATTTTTTTCAAAGAACTAACTGTTTTGTTGATATTTTGCAATTTTTTTACTCTCAATTTTGTTTTTTCAGCTCCAATTGTAGTTATTTCCTGTCTTCTATTAGGTTTGGGATTGGATTGTTCTTTTTGTAGGGATTTGAGTTGGACCATAAGACTATTTATTTGGGCTCTAACCTGATTTTTGATGAAGGCACTCAGTGATATAAATTTACCTCTTAAGAATGTTTTCATACTATCCCAGAGATTTTGACACATTGTTTCATCATTCTCATTCGTTTCCAAGAATTTCTTGATTTCTGTTCTCCATTAACTGTTTTCCATTCTTCCATTCTTTAAGAAAGTATTCAATTTCCAAGTACTTCAGTAGTTTTTTTTTTTTTAAGAGAAGGACAGTGAGGGGGGAGAGAGAGACAGACAGAATCAATTTTTATTGAGTTTTTCACATGGCTTTCATTGCTCTGACACTTAGTTGTGTATGTGGGTACTGAGGTCTGAACTCATGTACTTGTACATGCCAGTCAAGTGCTGTAACCACTGAGCCATCACTCCAGCCCCCATTTGTTGTTTTTCTTGCTGTTAATTGCTAAGATCATACCATTGTGGTCTGACAGGATACATGGGAGTATATCAACCTTTTTGTATTTTTTAAAGTTAGCTTTGTGCACTAGGATGTATTCTAATTTGGAGAGAGAAGGATCCATTGGCTGCTGAGAAGGTAAATTCAGATGATTTGTGGTAAAATATTCTGTAAATATCTGTTAAGTCCAGTTGATTAATAGAGTTGTTTAGGTTAGAGATATCTTTTTGTTTTGTTTTGATGGTCTATTGTTGATAATGGTGTATTAAAGTCCCCCAGTATTACTGTGTTGAGAGTCTTGAGATCGATGAGAGTTCCAATATCTGTGAGTACTTTCTACATATATTTGGGAGGGTTGTAATTGGGGGCATAAATGTTTATTATTAAGTCTTCTTGATGCATTATTCCTCTTACTATGATATAGTGACCCTCTTTGTCCTTTCTAATTTTTGGTCAAAATTAACTATCACATATTAGGATCACAATGCCAGTTTGCTTTTTCAGGCCACAAGCCTGGTAGACATTTTGCCAACCTTTCTCCTTAGGAATATATTTTTGATTATGAGGTGTGTTTCCTGTAGGCAGTATATTGTTGGATATTTTTTCTGATCAGTAAGCTAATCTGTGTCTTTTAATTGGGGCATTGAATCCACTCACATTCAGAGTTAGAACATATATGGGAATCTGGGACCCTCACATTGTGACTATTGCTGTGTTTTGCTCCATCTTAGATATCTTTTGGTGTGATTTGTGCTTATTTACCTTCTTTCATTTAGGAGTTTTGGAAGTTGATTGTGTGTTCCTCTGAATGAAGTATGTCCTTGAGAATTTTCTGTACTGCAGGCTTTGTGTTCATGTATCTTGCTAACTTGAATTTATCACTGAAGTATTTAATTTCCCCATCACATTTAAAGCTGAGTTTTGCAGGGTATAATATCTTTGGCTGAAAATTGTTTTCTTTCAATATTCGAAAAATATCATTCAATGCTCTCCTTGCCTTTATTTTCTGATTTGAGAAATCTGTTGGTCCTTCTCTGAATTTGATTTGGTGTTCTTCCCCTGGCTGCTTTTGAGATTCTCTCATTGATTTCTCTGTTGTTCATTTTATAGGTAATATGTCTCTTAAGTTTCTCATTTGGTTAGATCTGTTTGGTGTCCTATAGGTGTCTTGAATTTGATTTTCTGGATCAATTCTGATATGGGGAAAATTCTCCTTAGAAATTTCACTAAGAAGGATCTTGATGCCCCTTGTTTGTTATTCAATGTTTTCTTCAATCCCAATTACTCTCAAGTTATTTTTTTCTCATCTGCTCAAATACTACTTGGAAGTTCTGATCATGTACAATAAGTTTCTTTTCTTGTCTGTCCACCTTGAATTCAACATTGCTCAGCTTGTCTTTGTTATCTGATGTTCTTTCTTCAAGAGCTGAGATTACCCTGGTATTAGTATCTTTCAATGAGCTTTTGATTTGTTTGACAGTATTTTTAAATTCTAAGAGTTCTGCTACATCTCTTTTGAGAATGTTTAGCTCTTTATATATGTGGTCTTTCATCTCCTGGAATTGCCCTCTTCTCAATTTCCGTAAACCTTCTTTCAATTCCTTGATTTACTAATCATATTATTGATAACTTTTTCTAGGTTTTCATTCAGGACCCCAAACATGGAATCCTTGTATGGAGAGCTGTGGGGTTGAGTGGAGGATTGTTTTCCTTTTTCCGCATTTTCATATACAGTGAGTGTGACTTACGGTCCAATAGTGTCTTGGGGGCTTTACTGATGGTATTGGAGCTTCTTATCTCTTTTGAAGTGAATTCTTGGTCTGAGTTCTCTTTTTGTTTCTCTTTAGGGTCTTTCTTTTTTGTAGGATTGGGAATCTTGTTGCATCCCTAATTTGAGATGAGGTGATTTTGGAGACGTTTAGAAGTCTTATCCCTAACCTGTGCTTTACTAATGACCTTTGAGATTTTTCAGTTCCTCCTGAGCTAGTATGAGTTCATCAATTCAAACAGTCAATGCATACAATAAATGGTAATAATTTGGTTATTTTGCATCAAATATAACCCAAACTTAAATTCCACCTCTGAAACAAATTTTAGTGTTAGTCATTGCTTTTGGCAACCATAGAATTTGACAATACCCTATTTCCTGCTTCAAAGTTAATGAGTTTGACATTCACGGCGATAATGTTTACAAAGCACTAACAATGGAGGGTTGAATGGTAGAGACTAATTAGAGGAGAAAGTAAGAGGAAGTTAGAGAGGAGGTTGTATTGTGCGAATGAGTACAGGGAAAAATAGAGGTTGTGAAGGATTTGCTGGAGAAAACAAAGAAAAGAACAGATCAGGAAAGAGTAGGAAAGGAAATAGAAGATGGAAAGACTAAACAAAATAACTGCTACAATCAAAACTGACAAACAGGAAATAAAAAAATCAAGTATTTTTATGTGTTTTTGAAAACATATCCAGTTGGCCTTCAAGTCCACATCAAAAACGGGAAAGGAGGAAAAAAGAATACACATATTAAAAAATTTTTTTCTTGATGAAAACTTGGAAGTCTAATCTCTGAGGTCTCCTTTCTGTTACACAATAGGAGCAGGTGTCAAGTATCCACCTAAGTTTTGTTAACAAGGACTTTCAGGTTGAGTTTATGCAATCTCAAGTTTAGGACTCGGTGTTCTCCATTTCCTGGAATTTTCAGGGTAGAGGTTTGCATGAACATAATGAATTAAGATGGTTTTAGAGCTCCCTCTGCTGTGTGCTCTCCTGGTCCCTCCCAGCTTTTGCACTGGGACAGAGGTCTCCTTCTGCTCCCGCCCCTTCTTGGGTTGTCAAGAGCCTTCTACAGCGCAGTGGGAGTGTGCCAGGGTAGCAAGGCTCCCCTGTGTTCCATAACCTGTGTTCCAAACATGGTGATGACTGATTCATCACCTCTTAGTATTTTTTTATATTGCCTTTATTATACTTATTTATTGAGTACATATAAATGTTCAATAAATTAAACATTTTCCCTTAAATAAGAAATCCATTTAAGTCTGATAATTTTTGGTATAAAGTCTATGTTATTGGATATTATTTTAATGTTATATTCTTCTAGTATTTGCCAGATCATTTTTTTAAAGTTTTGAACTATTTAAATGCATGCTTTATGTTATACTTTAAACTGAAGATGGTTTTGCTTTCATAATTAATTTCAACATTTCCTTATGACTGAAAAGTTTAATCCTATCTATATTTATTGTAAGCACATATGTAAAAACATCACATATAAATAGTTTGAGAGTTATAAGTATAATTTTATATAGATAGCTAGGTACATTTACATATACTAGCTATGTTTTGCATATAATTTGTTACATACATAATTATATATGTAGCTATGTCTACATCTTTGTTTATATTTTTTCAACATTTTATTGCCTTTTAAAATTTATTTTTGTTGGGTCTGGAGTGGTGGCTCAACAGTTATGGTGCTTTCCTAGCATGCGTGAGGACCCAGGTTTAAACTACAGAATTCCATATACATCAAAGTGTCAGAGCAATGAAGGTCACATGAAGAACTAAATAAAATTGACTCTCTCTCTAAAAAAAGAATTATTTTTATTTTTGTTACCTTTATTCTACCTACTGCTTTGAAACTTCTACATTGAGTTTGTAATTCTATAATTAAAAAGTTCATTAACAATTTAATGACTTCAATGTTATCAAATATCTTAACTTTAGGTACTATGCAAGGACTACAAAAATATAACCAGTATGCAAAGCAATAATTTACCTCTCAACCTAAATGAGCATTTTTATACTTTAGTTCTCTAATTTTTATTAATATTACAATTTCACATTATTTATCCTGTGGAAATAGAATTATTTTATAATTTAAACAAATTTAACATTGTTTTTGTTTGCCTTTAGTTTTTCCATCTTAGATCATCATTCTGGAATTTGTTTCTCTTTTGAAATTAAATAATGGAATACAAAATACATTAAATGCTTAAAATAAAGTATTTTGGTGGCTCTTTCTTTTAACTTAAAGCATCTTTATTCCTTAGCCCTTAAAGATAATTCTGCTATATTTGAGATTCTAATTTTAGCTCTTTCTTTTTGTTCATTTTCAGCCCCTAAAAAATAAAAATGTTCTACTGTCTTATGAAATCTTTTGTTACACTAAACCTTTAAACATTGTTCCTTGGAAATAATGTGTGTTTTTCTCTGAATGACTAAGAATTTTCTCATTGATATACTGATAATTCAATAAATATTACATTTTAATGTAGGTTTCTTTTTATGTATTCTGTTCAGTATAGATATTACTTCAAAAATCAACAAACCTATATTTGTTTTAAACATCTTTGGTCATTTTCTTTTTGATATTGCCTCTTCTCTGAACATGTGTGTTTAATAAGCACGCATTGAGTTCATTAGAACAACATTGTAGAAATGATTTTCAACTCAAAGCTAAATGACAATTGTTGAGTCTTAGCCATTAAAATATAAGTCCCTCAATAACAAAGGTAAAAACAAAGCCAAAAAATCCTTAATATTCACTGTATTCCAGACATGTATTTTACACAGCACTGAGTTTTCTTGCTACAGGGACCAATAGCTGTGATATTTTCTAATTGTGGTTACACAGAATCCTATCAGTCTGCCTCTCACAACAGGTTCTTACTGCCAGTGTTGTATTTGGCTATGACTAACAACAGTTTGATCCAAAGTTTGCTTTTATATTTACTCCTCCTGAATGTTGGTTCCATAGTGCAAATTGTTACCAGATCATTAATTTCCACAGGAGCAGTGCAAACACTGGAAGAGCAGAACTATGGTGGGTAATTAAATAACTGAATTATTTTGCTGTAAGAATTTTCTACAAGGATTGAAGTTAGCTTTGAATGTGATTATGGCTCATGCCTTTTTACAGCTAATATTGATATTGGATTGTTCACTGAGCGAGAAATGTGTACGTTCTATGCTGTCAACTCAAATTACACCAAGGAGACAACCATTAATATGATTTTCTAAATATCCCAATTCAGATTTGGCCAAATACTAAGGACATATTAGAAAAAAAAATATGTGTATATATATATATATATATATATTTAACTAAATTTCATTTATAACTAGGTATCTAATTTCATTTACCTATTTTTCTTATTGTTTTGCTTATTCAGTAATGAATATATTGTTCTAATTGGAAATAAAATCTATTTTGAGAATTGCTTACTCAGAAAATTTTGATTGCAAATGTATAAATTGGTGGCCTGTAAAACATTAAGTACTGATTTTATATTGATTTTTCTTCTAGAATAAATCAATAAGAAACATAGCCATTTTATTGAAGTCATGATGATAAATACCACATTTTCCAGTCAATTCTTGTATTTGTTCATGGAAAAAAATCCTTACCTGAAAATCATTTTATTCAATATAGTCTACATTTTTCAGGGCTTCACATTTTCCAAAACTGATCAGAACTATGTAATAAAGAAATGTTTCTTGCCATTGCTTGTTGTTCTTGGGTTGACTCCTTTCAGTTTCTGAAATAAAAATAGTGCTGTGTATACGAGCAAAGGACAATATGCCTTCGTGGATGTTGTAGAGAAATTTTTCATTGCTGTGACTAAATGACCCAACAAGAACAATTTTAGGAGGAAAAGTTTATTTTGGAGGTTCATGGTCTCAGAGGTCCCAGTGCATAGAAGGCTGGCTCCATTCCTTGGGACTCCAGGCTGAACACCATGGCAGACAGTATGGATTCAGGGAGCAGAGACTTAAGGGCATCACATCAGGAAGCAGAACAGAGTGAGCAACTCCATGCTGGATACAGAATATATACCCCTAAGGCATGCCTCCAATGACTCACCTCCTCCAGTCACACCCTACCAGCCTATAGCTGCCAGTTAATGCCATTAACTCACTGATTAGGCTAACTAAGGCTTTTAACATCCAATCATCTCACCTCAGCGTTCCCAAATTGTCACACATGAGCTTTTGGGGGACACCTCACATTCAAGCCATAACAGTAGATTTCATCTGGTCAGTCTACACTTTCAAAAGCAACTTAGAGTAATACATGTATCTAAAAATGGGCCCAATTTGAAAAGAGCAACAAAGCCCTATCAACTGTAAAGTTTGGATGCTAATGTAGAAATACCACCACACACCAAACACTTCTCTCAATTTACAAAATAGGAAAATCAACCATATCACATTATCCATATGGTCAAGGCTTATGAAGTCTTTTACAATACTCCTATGGCATCAAGGATTTTCTTTCTTTCTTTGTATGTCCTAATTAAGCTTGTGGTAGTATTTACTCCATGAGACTGACAAATATTTTAAAAAGAATGAGACACACAATAGCCACTGACATACTTTTGTTAGCACATTTTAAATTTTATGAATACATACACAAACATGTATGTAGATTCAATAATCTGAAAATCCAAGATTATGAAAGTAAACTTTGAGAATTGCTTATTTGTTATGGATCTGTAAATGAGGCAGAGATAAACCTTGATATGAAATACTAATATAGGAAATACTAGAAATGACAGTATTTACAGAAAATACACAACTGAAATCTGGGTTCTTCTACTCACTATTAATTTAGGACTCCAAGCTTCAGTATTATTTACTTGTTTTCTTCTAAAGAAGTCAGAGATCCATTATCCATTTATTTTCTAGATTGTAAAAAAGTAAGTGCAACTTAAGTTACAAATATAAATAGAAGATAAGCATTAAAATATGTTATTTTGCAGTAGTACTTGAATGAGAATTTACCCATCAACTAAGGCAAGGCCCTTTAGAACACACTCTAATGCCCCATGAGCTGTTAGGTAGACTTGGCATTCTCATTGTTGGGAACAGATAAATATTTCAAGCCTGTGTAAAAAGTAGGTATGATTTCCTCCTTTGGCAGTTCCTCCTCTAGCCTTGGTTAATTTCCTCACATCTCAAATGCAAGCACTAATCATAACTCTGCTGAATACTCAAGAGACCCCCTTTGGGTCCTCTGTGCAGCTCTCCTCACTGTGACTTAATGCTCTAGAAGCCCAGAGCCACAAGGAAATGCTTCCATCTCCCCATTCTCCAGCTCTACCTCCTCAACTCAGGGAGACCACCAGAGTCCACTGAACATCAGTCACCTCATAGTGTGTCCCAAGAACATTCTTCAGGGTGTGAACTGGGCCAGTCCTAAGGCTCATCCCATTAATTACCAGCTCTAAAGGATCACTATCCTTCATTGTCTGACATACAATGTCTTGAACTGCAGCTTTCTATATTTTGTGGTTTTAGTTGTTTTAGGTAAAAGCATAAACTGAGTCCCCATTGTTCAGTTTTGGATAGAGGCATAAGTCCTCATTCAGACTTTTAACTCTTCATATTTTTACCAGAGCTCAATGTTTCTCCTTCACCTTATCTTTTTTCTTTTTCTCAACAAAGATTTATTTAGAACCACTTTTTGCCAGGTTCAGGGAAACAGTACTGACAAAAGCACAATACTTCTCTTTAAGAAACTCAGTGATCAGTGTTTGAAACAGACACACAACAATTTCTGACAACAGAATGTGGCAAGTGCTCTAAAATAAACTCATGAAAAGTGCATTGTAAAGAGCATTGTAAGTACTGCTCCCCCAGAAGATGAATTGCTAGAGGGCTTATATGCTTTTCTATTCAGGCATCTAAAGGCACTTCTTAAAAACTCAATAAATGAGCAATTAAATCCAAAGGTCTCCCTCTGATAAACCTTACGCATAACAAAAAAATATAAACGAAATAGTGCTTTGAATAAATCCAGTTTATATATTTGCATATATCAGCTTTGTAAAATACTTGTAAATTTTTGCCCCTATTGAAATTATGAGCTATAAGAGTATATTTTGTAGCAAAATATTTTATATCCCAATCTTTTGTCCCTTCCAGG
>PVKS010020216.1:0-37178 GCA_004027875.1 Aplodontia rufa | reverse complement strand
TTTCGATATGTTGTGTCTTCATTTTCGTTCTCTTCCAAGAATTTGTGGATTGCTTCTTTCATGTCTTCTTGGATCCATTCTTCATTTAATAGGGTATTATTCAATCTCCAATAATATGTGTGTTTTCTGTTATGATTATCGCTGTTGATTGCTAGGGTTATAGCATTGTGGTCTGAAAGGACACACGGGATAATGTCAACTTTCTTGTATTTGCTGAGATTATCTTTATGAACCAGTATATGATCTATTTTGTAAAAGGATCCATGTTCCAGCTAACATTTGATGGAAGAGAAGATAGAAAAGTTTTTTTTTAATTTTTGTTTCATTTTGTTTCAAAATAAAAACTCAATACAAGACCTAAGAAGGGAAATAAGTGGTTTCTGGAGAAAAGAAGCATAAAAATGAAAAAAAGGGGGGGGGGCTGGGAGGGTTTGGTGGAAGTTTGTAAAAATGAATCAAGCAATGAAATTAAGCAATAACACAATGAGATGGTAAAGTCTGACATATCATATCTTGGCCAGCAATGGAAGTTTGGTGTCCAGGAGAAGAAATGAAGCTGGTCTTGGGGAGCAACAGCAGAAAGGAAACAAAGAAAGAAAATATGCTCTTCATGGTCTCATAGTTGGAATCGCCATTTAATTTTTAGAAGTGAAGTTTCAAAAAACAGAGATACACAGAAGCAAATAAAATGGAACTTTTTACACACACACAATTGAGTCTATCTGAAATTGCTATTCTTGTTTTTTTATTAAATATAACTTGAAGTCAGGAGTTTCTAGATTTCACTATACAATGTGAATTTTTAAAGCAACATACTCTTCTCAACATTTTTGAGAAGTCTTAGGAAATCAATATAAAGGCACTGTGGTTTTTATATTTAGTTTAATGTTGATGAAGACAAAGATAAATTCATGACTATAATTCAATCACTTTCAATTGAGCATTGTCAGGAAGATGAAACTTGATGTTCTTAATGAAGAATAATCATCCAGAATGCTATTTTTCAATGGTTAAGAACCAAACATAGTAAGTATACCAATCCCTGTTTTTACAATTCTGTACTTCTATCATTTCCCCTACCCCTAAGTATCACCTCTACTCCTAAATCTATTTGAGAAGGTCTTCTCTGCCAGAAAATTGACTTTCACTCCTCTTACCTTTGTCTGTCCACCTTGGGGCATCCGGACCCTTCTCGATGCTCAGTCACTGCACAGGTGAGAATGTGTGAATATTGGTCAACTTGGACAGTAGGAAGAGGACCGTATTTCTAAACTGTCTACCCTACATAATCAGCTTCCTTTAAAGTGATGTTCCTTCAATGAGCTTCATCTGCATGACCTGTCATTCCTGTCCAATTTTTATTGAGTGTTCGTCATATCCCATTTTCCCATATTCCAACTGCTAGAGAATTGCTAGGAACAGCTCCTTTGAGGAAGCAGATTGCATCAGGGCAGGCACATGAGAGTGGGATCCCTGGAGCACCCCAAAGGCCACCTGTCACATTGCACTTTCCAGGTCTCCTCACTGGGAGTGGCAGCTAAGATGGAAATGATCCCATTCTCCATGGCATGAGTGACCTTTTCCTGTTGGAAAATGAGTAAACCCTTAGGTGTGTTGAGATATCGATTTTACCATTACGTTACATTATAGTACAGAGTGGACGGTAAGAAAGATAGATTATCTGAGTGGATTAATCCAATCACATGGGCCCTTTAAAAGCAGATAAACTTCTTCATCTAGTGGCAGAATGAGAAGACAGAAAAGAGAAGATGAGGAGGGATTCAAGGTGATTTTTGATGTTGTCTTTGATGGTGGAGAGGGACCTGGAGAAGGGTCCAGAAAGAAGCCACAAGGGACCACAGGGATCCCAGGGCTCACAGCTAGCAAAGGCATGGGGACCTCAGTTGTGCAGTCACAGGAAGCAGATTCACCAATAGCAAGAAGGGGCTTTGAAGTAAATCCTTCCCCGGAACCTCCAGATGAGAGCTCAACTCAGTTTTGATTTCAAACTGTGATGTCTCCAGTGGATAAGTCACAAACTTTGTGCCAGGATTCCAATGCAGGAAACTGAGATAATAAGTGGCCATTGTTTTAAGCCATGAAATGTGCAGAAAAGTGTTACACAACAATAAAATCTAATACACTCAGGCAACCAGTGTTTAACCTCCTGATGCCAAATTTCCCTAGATAATGCTTCAGAGTTAGGGTGATCTTATACAAGATTGGCATCTGCGTAGTAGTTTGGGGAGGATTTTTAAATGCTATATGTAATAGTATGCATTTATCTACTGCTACTATACATATCTGTTCACATGCCTGGATACATAGGTACATATATGTACATATATATGCTAATATTTTACATAAAAACGTTTATTTTTATTTATCTCTGAGGATTTATTTCATATTTATTACAGCCTGATCATTCCACCAAGTTGACAGCTAATGATCTAAATCAATGGATCTCAGTCCCTTTGCACATATAAAATAAAATAAAGAAGTTAAAAGGCTTATAAATGATAGAAAATTTTTTCTCACAGTTCTGGAGCTGGGATATCCAATATCATGGTGCTTTCTGGTTCAGATGGTGCATGGTTGCTGCTTTCTCCCTTGGTAAAAAGAGAGAAACCACCATCAGGCTTTTTTTTTTTTTTTCCTAAGAGAGAGAGAGAGAAAGACTCAATTTTATTTATTTTTCATCTGCCAGTTGTTTCTTTGTTTCCCTGGTACTTAATTGTGCATGTGATGCTGGGCTTTGAATCTAAGTCCTTGCACATGCCAGGCAAGTGCTCCAACCCCTGAGCCACCACACCAGCCCCCTTCAGGCATTTTCTTTAGGGAACACTAATCATACAAAAGAGCACAAGCTACCTCCTAAAAGGTCCACCCCCTAGTGAACTGTGAGGGGACTCAGACTTTCCAACCGAAGCAAATTCTAAGTTTTGTGGATGATTGATAGCAAGGTAGACAGTACTTTCCTAAGGCTGTGGCTGATTTCCTTCACACTGATTCTCCCACAGAGAAAAAGCAGGGTTTCCAGAAGCTACTTGGCATGGGAGTGAATGCAGAGGCATTGAGGAGAGTGCCAGCTTCGGTTACAGAGACTGTCGAAGTTCAAAGCGCCACTCTTCCCACTGTGACTTCTCTTATTTCATCTGCCGAAATTTCTTTTATTCTATCTTTCTGAATAATATTTTGCTAAATGTGCCCATACTTAGCCATACTTACGTTTTATATCAGTCAAGTTTTAGAAGAAATGTATTTTAGACAGAAGATTGTGATGTTTAAAAAAAACACACATTCACAAAGTTGCTCTGACAAATAATTAGATTTGAAAAGTGTATTTAAGTTTCAAACTGGCAATTGCTGCCTAGAAGATTTTTTTAAACCAATAAAACTAAGTAAATTATACGGATGACAGAGCTAAAAGTTCATAACATTTTTTTATCTAACGGTCTATTGAGATGAGAGAAAATGGTTGACATTTTTGAACAGTGATAAATTTCAGAACATGAGATTTTCAATTATTTTCAATCTAAAACTCCATATTTAAAGCAGAAGAATGAACCAACAGTTTACATAAGGGTTTATACAGCAATTTAATGCTCAAATCAGAAAGTAACTTACCTGCCACAAGTATAAATCACAAAAATATTACAAAAACCCTAAATAATTCTGAATTCCCAAATCATCTTTTGTACCAAACTATACTCAAACAATATTCTCAGATTATGTTTTTTGCTTCATTGTTGCTGTTTTATGAGGTGATTAAAAATTAGAGGCACAGTCCTGACAGATACTGCCATTTGACAAATGTGATCATAATAATCACATAAGCCAAGAATCATTAATGGAGGGTAAAAATAATAGCATATTACAAAAATCAAGGTATCTGCCTAGTCTCAAAATATTGCCGCACAAGATGTTATTAATTAAAAAGGGAAAAATACTGAAATGGTAGTGGTTGAGCTTGGACAATGCCAACAAGTGATGAAAGTCAATTAGACATAGGAAGTGTCATCGTGTTCTTCCTGGTCTCAAGCACTCTGAAGAAGAGCATTACTTCACATCGTTTGTGACAAAAGGACATAATCTGGGATGATACCCCCATACTCCCTCCTTCCAGCCTCCTTGATATCTCTCCTATTCCCTATTCCCTCCCCCTCCCACCACTCTCCCTTCGTCCCCCAGCATCATAGCCAAGGTTCCCCCTGCTCATGTAAAAATTCATTCATGTTGAGGTTCTTATTAGCTTAGCCGTCTATCATATTGTTTCTCATTGTATTCTAGCTTCCACAAATGAGAGAAAACTTTCGACCCTTGAGTCTGACTTTAGGATATTTCACTTAGCATAATTTTTTCCATCTCCATCCATTTGGCTGCAAAAGCCATGATATCAACCCAGTGGGGAACCTTCTACCTTCATCTAACACAGGGGATAAGTAGGAGGAAACATGGAATTAAAGGGAACCCAAGGGGGGAACCATAGAATGGCATCAGCCTTGCCTTGCTCTGTCGTTATACATTTGTTCTTGATTGTATGACAATGATTCCCTTCTAAATGTAAGACTATTTTAAATGAATAAAAAAGTGCATAATTTGCATTTAATCACAAGAAAACTTCAGACAAATGTGGTTTTAGAGACATCTAATAAAATAATCGGTACTTTACGAAAGTGTCAGTCCAAGAAAGATAACAAGAGTTGATGTGGATAGACACCTAGGAGAGAGGACACATCATTGCAATACGGGATCCTGGATGAGACTCTTGGCCAGCCACAGGAATGAACAGTCACCTGTGAATGAAGCCAGTAGATGAGTGAACAGTGGTAGAGCAATGTTAATCTCCTGGTTTTTTATTATACTATGGTTTTTGAAATTTTGTTATGGGAAAGCTGGGTGAAGGTATAAGGAAGCACTATATTATCTCTGAAACTTTTTAGAAGTATGAAATTATTTCAAAGTACAGAAACTTTTAAATGGCCTTCCTTGAAAAAAATATGTTGACGGCAAATACATATGAAAATTTCAGACAAATATGTATTTAGAGACACATGAGCATTATGAGATTACCACATAATACCAGGTACTAAGTAAAAACAGAGAGAATGATTAAATGGAAACAAATCCAAACATAAATGGAAACTGAGGACAGGATGAATAATGATTAAAAGATATGTCATGATATTTAGAAAGTGCACTCACCATTTAGAAAGGGAAAAGAGTGGTTTCCATAGGATTTAAATTTACAAAATTAACTACAATTACAAGAAGTATTTATAAGTATGAAGTGGATGAAGCCTTTTGGAGGAAGAGAGAAAATCTTAAATGAAATGAGAAAATGCAGGAAAAATTTAATGAAGGATTGTAGGGAAAGAATGAATAATCCATGTTATGGTTGTGATATGGAATGTTCCCCACATTCTCATGAGGACAGCAGTGGGACTCTTAGGCAATGAATAGATCATGAAGGTTCTGACCTTATCAGTGGATTAATGTGCTGACAGCTGCAAGCACTTCTGGGAAGGTAGGGACTTAGCTGGAGGGGAGTAGGTCACTCTGTTCACACTATGGAAAGAATTATTATCTCCTGACACCCTTCCTCCCCTGTCCCCTGCTTTCTGGCTGTCCTGAGCTGAGCAACTGTCCCCAGCCACACCCTTCTGCCATGATGTTCTGCCTCACATCAGGCCCAGAGCAAGGGAACCAGCCCACTTTGGAACCAAATCTCTGTAACAGTGAGCCAAAATAAATCTCTGTTCTTAAGTTGTTCCTATTAGGTATTTTGGTCACAAGATAAAAAGCTGACAGTCAATGAGAGATACACACAAGTCCAAAGGCTAGGAATAAGTACATCACAGAAGAATTAGCCCAGCAAATTTATGAAATTGTGTCCAAATTTAAACAGATGCAACATAAAATGGCATTAGCATGCAAGTGTGTTGGTTAACTTTCTGTTATTATAGCAATTACCAGAGATGATCATTTTATAAAGAGAAAAGGTTTATTTTGCTCACAATTTTGGAGGCTTTCGTCTATCATGAATTGGCCCCATTGGTTTTGGACGCAGGTGAGGGAGTGCATCACAACCAGGACATGAAAGAGAGAAGAGGAAGGTTTGGAGCCCACTCCCCTAGGGATTAGAAGCCCTCCCACTAGGCCCATCTTTTATGGTTTCTACCACCTCCCAAATCACCAAGATAAGGACTAAGTTTTTAACAAGTGGGCCTTTGGGGGACCTTTAAGGTCCAAACCACAGCAGGTAATTTTAGGAATTCAAATTGGCCAAAGTTTTAAAAAATATAAATAATAGTGTGTATGAACTGTTGAAAGGCAATCATTCCATTATATGGTTTTCAACTGAGGTAACCAGTTATATGGGCAATTTAGCAGTTTATAATAAAATTTTATTGTATTTTTTAGTTCTTTTTAGTTATACATAATGATAGGATTCATTTTGACAAAATTATGAAATCATGAAATATAGTTTGTTCTAATTCAGTCCCCAGTACTTCTCCTTCCCTCCACCATCCCCGTTCTCTTCCCTCTACTGACTTTTCTGCTACTTACTGATGGTTTTCTTTTTATTAGTATCACAAGATGTACATGATGGTGAGATTCACTGGGAATATTCACATAGGTATCTAAGAAACTTAGGTCAGATTCATTCCACTACCTTGCCCTATCTCATCTGTCTTCCCTTCCCTTCTTTAACCTTTGTCCACTCCACTCATCCTTCTTCCATTTCTCCCACCACCCCCACACCACCTTATTTTGAAGTAGTTTCTGCATATCAGAGAAAACATTTGACCTTTGACTTTGGGAACTGGCTTATTTTACTTAACATAATAGTCTCCATTCCCATCCAGTTACCAGCAAACGCCATAATGTCGTTCTTCTTTATGACTTACACTATATAATGCATATATACTTCTTTTCTTTATCCATTTATCTGCTGAAGGACATCTAGGTTGGCTCCATAGCTTGGCTGTTGCGAATTGAGCTGGTGTAAATACTGAGGTAACTGCATCACTGTCCTCTGCTGATTTTAAATCCGTTGGAAACATACTGAGGAGTGGAACACCTGAGTCATACAGTTATTCCATTCCTAGTATTTTGAGGACTATCTCTACTGCTTTTCAGGATGGTTGCACAAATTTGCAGTCCCACCAACAACGTACGTGTGTACCCTTTTCCCTCATATCTTCACAAGAGTTATTTTTACTTGTAGTCTTAATATTGCCATTCTGACCACAATGAAATGAAATCTCAATGTAGTTTTAACTTGCATTTCTCTAATTGCTAGAGATGTTGAACTTTTTGCATATATTTGTTGACCATTGTGTCTGTTCAGCTCATTTGCCCATTTACTGATTGGTTATTTGGTTTGTTTTTGTTTTCTTTTGCGTTTTTGGTGATTTTTTTTTAGTAATTTGTATACCATGGATATTAATGGCCTATCTGAGGAGCAGGTGGCAAAGCTTTTCTCCCATTCTGTAGATTCTCTTTCCATTCTCTTGATTGTTTCATTTTCCATGAGGAAGGTTTTCAATTTGATGCCATCCCATTTATTGATTTTTTAATTTTACTTCTTGCACTTTAGGAATCTTGTTCAAGCAGTCAGACCCTGAGCCAACATGTTGGAGTGTTGTCTCTACATTTTCTTCTGCCAGGGGCATGTTTTCTGGTTCAATTCCTAGGTCTTTGATCCACTTTGAGTTCAGTGTTGTGCAGGCTGAGAGATAGGGGTTAAAATCTCTTCCTATACCTATGGATTTCCAGTTTTCCCAGCACCCTTTGTTTAAGAGGCTGTCTTTCTCCAGTGTATGTTTTTGGCACCTTTGCCTAGTATCAGATACCTGTGTTTATGTGGGTTTGATTCTGTGTCTCTATTCTGTTCCACTGGTCTTCATGCCTGTTTGGGAGCCAGTACCATGCTGCTTTGCTCTTATAACTCTGAAGTGTAATTTGAGGTCGGTATTATGATGTCTCCTGCTTTACTTTTCTCCCTAAGGATTGCTTTAGCTATTCTGGGTCTCTCTCATTTTTCCAAAGGAATTTCTTGACTGTTTATTGGGTTATTTGGTTTGTTTTTGTTTTGTTTTGCATTTTTGGTGATATTTTTTAGTTATTTGTATATCACAGATATTAATAGCCATTTTGATGGGAATGGCATTGAATCTGTACAGCACATTTTGTGGTATGGACATTTTGACAATATTAGTTCTGCTTGCCTAAGAACATGCATGGGGTTTCCATCTTCTAAGGTTTTCTTCAGTTTCTTTCTCTAACATTCTATAGTTTTCCTTGTAGAGATCTTTCACCTCTTTTGCTAGATTAAAAATACTTGATTCATCAATTGATTTTTTTTAGACTATTGTGAGTGGGATAATTTTCCTAATTTCTTTTTCAGCAGATTCATCATTGGAGTATAGGAACACAACTGATTTGTGAATGTTGATCTTGCACATATTCCTCTATGCAACCCCTCCCCTGCTATCCAAAAGAGAAATTCACTAATAGAACCCAAAGGAGAATATATATATATATATATATATATATATATATATATATTTGTCTTCTCTCAACAATGTCCTAAGGGTGGCCATTTTGATAGTTGCTACTTTATGAGTAAAAGAGTTATTTTTTGCCAAGATTCTAAAGTACCTGATTCACACTGAGTCCTCAACAGTATTTGATAAATAAATGAATGAGTCAACCAATCAGTTGTACCATTATTTGTGTAGCAAAACCTGAAAATAAATATTCATTAAACAATCTGTGGTACTTTCTATAATATAAGATCTTGCAGAATTTTTGTTGCTTTGCATTGGAAATAGCTGTATATTTGATCTCCTAGATCTTCAAGTTAAACAAAAAGCAGTCTGCTTTTTTTGTTGTTGTTGGAAGAACTTTACTTAATAGTGTGTGATCAATCATTTTTATTTTGTTACTAAAGTCCCTTGAATCCATAACATGAATTATTTCTTCCCCAATGTTTAGGAGAAAGCTTGAGCAGGTCTTCATAGCTTTTTCAGTTCCTCACAGATAGCCAAAAGAACCCAGTCATTTTCAGACAAACAGTATTCTTTTTTTACATTTTTTATTAAGAAATTGAGTTATTGTACAATCATAAATGCATATAAAGTAATGATATGCTATGCATATATTATTAAACTAGAATTACTCCCTAGATCTCTCCCTATTCTACCTCCCTCTCCCCTCCCCAACTTGCCCCCTCTCCCCTCCTCCACATACATATCTATGATTGCCCTAGATTATGTGTTTCCATGCCTTTGCTGGGTTTAGTACGTGAGATTGACTACCTTTCACACAGGCCTGGGTTTAGCTCCAGCCTCCAAAATAAGGGAAGCCATTCAACCCTTGACTCTCTGGGTTCTGCTAACTGCTCAGCCTGAGTTCCTCCATCACCATCCATTTACCTTCAAAGGCTGCAATTTCATTGGACAAACAATATTTTTATTTCTGAATTAAAATCCTGAAAGCACACTGAACTATTCCATATTATAAAATATGGTAATGAAATAGATGGAGACTCTTTTGGAAAAAGTTCTCTTATTTTTTTTTCTTTTAGATTCAATAGGATGAACAATTGAACTCATGCTGATGGAAACAGGTGTTGGAAGTTGCCATTGGTCCTTTTCCCATTGTAAACTTGCTCTCCCCCAGCAGGAAGCCTGCTTCATCCTGGGGAATCTAGAAGGATGGGGGAGAGCGAGAGTGGCTTCCTCTCCCTTTGCCTTTCTGTCTCACTTCCCCCAGGTGCCTCCCCTGAGGAGCAGGCAGCAAAGGTGAGGCACAGAGGCAAGCCCCATGCTGCCCCCTGGCTGAGGTCCCTGTGCTGATTGTGCTCCCCTTTGTCACTTAGGGACTCTCTTACTATACTGGACCTTCTCCAGGACCAGCCTCCTCTCAGCCCACGCAGAGCTGGTGGTCCACTTTCACATAGGGTGCGTGGCTCTCCCTGTGCGCACCCTTCCAGGATCCCAAGGCAGCCCCCCTGGCAGGCACACTTCCCAATGCCAATCATGTTGTGGAACTCTCTTGCCTGCCCCTGCCCAGGGTCTCCTCCCAGGTAGTCTCAGCACGAACCCCATTCCTGCCTCCACCTGGGGTCCAAAGCTTTGGACCAGTTGCTCTTTATGAAAGAAGAGAGACCAATGAGACACCTAATGGAATTAAATCTTCATATCCAGAGTAAAGCACAAGAATGAAGTTTACTTGGGGCTTTTAAAAAAGCTAACATTAAAAATGGTATAAGACTAGATGTGTGCTACTGAAATATATGGAGTCTCATTTGGACAAATTCCCTTTAATTTTTTTTTCAGACTCAATGGGATAAAATAATTGTCAAATTACATTGATTTTAACTAGTGTTGGCAGTTGCAATTCAGACGTTTGGCACAATAATCCATATGGTTAAAAAAAAAGAAATGCTGTGCTTTTAACTATCAATGTATATTCATTATAATATACAGGTTTTGCATGCTAAATTAATAACAAGCATGATGCATTCTTTAACCTATTTTATGTATAGTATTTTGATGAGGGTTTTATAAAAAATAAAAACAAGTGTTTTTTGGAATGCCAAACACTGGAATCTGGCATAATGTCGTGTCTAATGGATATAGCTACAGAAGGAAGTGTAGGATGGTATGTGTTTTAAAAAATCTATTTCCAGTAACACTGCAATAAAAACAAAAGATATGTCTGAAATTCGTTCTTCTCCTGAGCAGTCCCAGCTGGATTTTATGTGTTCACCTGCCTAAAATGATATTTTAAAATTGTTCATTTATAGAATATTCTTAGCAAGTGACTGGCTCACATAGAGCTAATTAATAAAAGGACTGATTAAATTTGACAGCATGAAAACGTACACACTGAGGTGAAGCATATCACAAGAGTCTATGTAAAACCACATAAAGTCGAGCAACTTAGGTACTTTTAAAATTCACTCGTATTTTTTCTATAATTTCCAAAATTTATGCAATGAATATCCACTATTTTAAGGGTAACATTTTCAAAGTTGTAGTTCCTAGCTACTACATAAGAACTAATGAAGTAGGGACAAAACCAACACAGAGGTAACTTTAAGAATAAGCATTATAAGACGAAATGTGTAAGGCCATTTCAAAATATTTTTCTCATATTATTTTTAAGAGAGAGAAGGACAGCGACAGAGAGAGAATCAATTTTTATATACTTTTTCACATATCTTTCGTTGCTCCAACACTTAGGTGTGTACATGATGCTGGGGTTTGAACCCGCATCCTCACACATGCCAGGCAAGTGCTAGTACTGCTGAGCCACCTCTCCAACCCCTCTCATATTATGTTAATATTAATTTAAAACTAACTTTTAATTTCAATTAGCTCTGGTGTTTTCATGTACAAGAAATGCCTCCTACATAAATGTAATGTGGAACTGCTATTTCTAGCAATGTGGCAGGCAAAATATCCAGAAAAAAATCTGTTCCTGATATGCCGGGTAAAATATTCCAATGTAATTTCAAGTGCATAGCTGGAGAAATAGAAGAAACTATCAGGACTCAAAACACAGGGAACTGGAACTGAATTGTGTGGTTTTACGGTTAAAGGGGTGAATTTTAATTGCCTTATGATGTAGGTGACAAGTCTGTGGCCAGGACAAATAGGACTTGGAGCTGAGAGTCCTCTTGAGGAACTGTACCCTCGGTGAAAGGTTGGATTTCAGGATGAAGACTTCTGCCTTTCAGAAAGGGAGAAAAGACATTCTTCTATTTTTGAGAAGAAAAACAAGGTAGATTCTTCTCTGAAATGTTCTCGTGGTGCACACTCTTGCATCACTTCAAACACCTGACCAGGTGAGCCATACCCATGAGTGTCAGGAGGTCCGCACCAGGCCCTCGGGGAAGGCCTTATTCACACCTGGATATTGTTCCTGGATCATGGAAGTTTCATAATATTAAATGCAAAACTGTAATGGAACAAACATTTTTAAAAACACGAAATGGAATGGGAAAAGAATACATAACATCAAAAAGAGCAGAAACACTTGAAAAACAGCCAATACGACCAGAAATGAATAATGTAGTCAAACCTGAAACTCCGCTGGCAGTGTGAAAGGAGATGAACAGTAAGAGAATTTGTAGATTCAGAGCTGAAATGAAGAAATGATCCATGATTCAGCTTAGAGTCAGAGATGGAAAATATGAAGCAGTTTTTAGAAGTGGAGAATAGATAAAAAGCACCTATCAGAGCTACTTGGTGTTCAGAACGAGGAGTAGCAGTTTGCCTCGGGGACTTTGGGCACACAGTGAGCCAGGTAAAGCCTGGTCCCCTTACCTGCAGACCTCTTGACAGAGCTCCTCTGCTGCCTGCATCAAGAGGTCAGCCTCCTTCCAGGTTTCTTGTAGCCTGGGCTCTTGACTTGCCTTGACAACCATGATGTGACAGAGGTGACATTTCATGAATTGTAGAGTAGCTCCTGCTTCTGACCAACTGAATGGCTGCCCTGAGTGCTAAGTTCACTGGGCTGCTGTGCAGGAAGATTGATGTGCTCTAGCGGTGCCATCACCACAAACATCCGCAAGACCGTGCTACTAAGTCCCTCACTGCCTGGTAAACAACCACAGCTACCTGAGTGACATCAAGAGAAGGATCACTTAGCTGATCCCACTCCAAGTACTGAGTACAGAATCCATAGCCAATGAACAGTTATTTGAACATGGAAGCGTTTTGGGGTAATGTTCCTTAGCAACCGACATCCAATGTGTTTGTTAATATTCTGCAACTGATGAATGTTTCCAAAATTACAACCAATCCCACTTGCAGGGGAAATCGGAAGAAATGCATCAGACACACTGAATTCAGGAATGCAACCAGATTATATGGTAATTTGCAGGTCTTCTTTAAAAAAAAGTCGAGATTTATAACTACAAAATTAAATGGCAAAATTAATATATATTTAGAATGAGAAGCACTGTTGAGGTTTAAAAGATTGCGATGAATATTGCAAATATCACATAATGCAAAAATAAATAAAACTGTTTAGCAATTGATGATTGCACATATATTTGACTACTTCTTCATAAGTTATCTTTTCATACGATAATGTTTTTGTAATAGTTTCAGTGACAATATCAAAATACTTTATTCTTTCATCTAATACAGGGTTTATCAACCTCAATATTAATCCATGAGGCTGCTATAACAAAAAACCATGGGAGTCCTATAAATAACAGAATATTATTTCTCACAATCATGGAGACTAATGAGTTCAAGATGCAGGCAATGGCAAATCCAGTGTCTGGTGATGATCAACTCCTGGTTCATACGTAGCTGTCTTCCAGATGCAGCCTCAAGTAGTGGAAACAGGAAAGGAAACTCCAGGGTCTCTTTCAGAAGAACACAAATCCCATTAATTAGGGCTCCTGTATCAGGACAAACTCCTCTGAAGGACCTCAACTCTAAACATCATCACATTGGTGATTAGATTTCAACTTGTTCATTTGGGGACACAAATATTCAGTCCTTAATGCAGTTTTAGTCTCATAAAGTTTCATTGAAAATGCACTAGATTTCAGTAAAACTAAAAAAGTTAAGTAAAAAAAAAATGTTTGCTTTATTTTAGTACCAGGGTGCTCAAAAACCGAGCCACATCCCAGCCCTCTTTATGTTTTATCTTGAGATGGGTTGCCACTAAGTTTCTTAGGGTTTCACCTAGTTGCTAAGGCTGGCTTTGAACTTGTGATCCTCCTGACTTCCAAGTCTCTGGGATTATAGGCATGTGCCACCACACCCAACAGTTAAATATAATTTTTTAAAAGACAAAACGGCTGAATGGAAAGAAAAAATGTACATAAAAGGGAAATAGAAATAGCTACATATTTTTCAACCAGAGCTGTTAAATCCAGAAGATAATGGAATCAGAGTTTCAAAATGCTGAAATAAGTCAAAGTACAGTTTATATTCAATTAAATTGTCATTCGATAACCAAGTCACAATGATGACATTGTGACATTTTTGGAAATGTAAAAAGTGTTCATTATCAACAGAGATATTACAAGGGACATTCAAAAGTCTGTGTTTTGAGGAGAACAACACTCCCAGAAAGATTTGATTTGCAAAGAGAATCATGACAAAAAGAAAAAGAAAATTGAAAGATGAATATGGAGAAACATGTATATATCTAACTAACTCTGTGCACAGTTAGTTAAACATAAGGTAAAACTAACAGTAATATTGGACTATATAGCACAAAAGGAAGGAGAGATGAAAGCTTAGTGTCACGTTTGAAATTTTGAAAGCAAACGCCCATAATAACCATTACTATTCAGCTTTGTTCTTTAAATCTTAAGAACTGAAGTAGAGGAAAAATAAATGAAATAAAAATGAGAAACGTGAAATTGAAGTAATAAATTACCACGGTTTCCAGATGACTATAAAACTACTTATGCAACAAATGCAAGAATTTTCTAAAATAATTAATATTAATAAGATAATTGATCAAGTTTTGGATAAAGGATGAATATACTAAAAACAATAGAAGATTATGACTTGGAAGAAAAATTTACAAAATATAATTTTTTGGAATTCTATTTAAAACAGCAATAAAACAGAGTATCTGAGAATAATTCTAACAAAAAATTTACAGGTATTTTGTGAAGTCACAAGTTTTTAAAAGTTTTTAAATTTTGCTGAATGAATCGAAAGACTTGGTGCCAACATTTGTTAAAACACAAATACAGTTGATTCACAATTATAAGCAGCTCTGGAAACACCTGAGGAGTGTGGAGGACATCTTCAGGACCTTTAGTGAGAATATGACTTTAAAGACAAGCAGATCACCAGGAATAAAGTAAAACTCAAAACAGGTTTGCCTAAAAAGACAGTTTTTTAGAATATGAAAAGGAAACTTTGAGACTAAAATATTTGTAATATTTACTATAACAATTTGTTTCTCAAAAATGATGAATAATTCCTAAAAATGAAACAGTCAATAATCAATTCAGTAGACAAACCACAAGGAAAAATTTAGACAATTCAGAGAAGAGAAATAAATAACCAATAAATATTTAGAAAGTGGTTATTCCTCTCCTTGGTAATGAAAGACAAGTAAATTTAAACCAGAGACAACCATAGTGCAGCCCTAAGCAGCTTGGCAAAGTTCAAGTCTGAAGCTACCATGTGCTTGTGAGGTCATGAACAACTGAATTCTTTATATGCTATTGGTGGATGTGCTAACTGGTGTAAGATGTTGTGGACCAATTTGACGGTATCTAGAAATTTGAAAACACCCTTATACAAAAATTCAAAAATTCCAAGCTTTATCATAAAGCATCTTAGGTGAACAAGTAACATCTAAACAAATGCTCATGAATACAGTAGTTGTCTTTGAAACCAATATTAATGCTTATCCATAAGCAAATAGATAATAATAACAAATTCTGATATATTCCTATAAAAGTATAATAGACTCTGAAAATACAATATAGTCCATGTAACCACATAATGAAAAGAATACCATTTGACTCAAAGAAAGGATGAAAAATACAAAATTATTCTATAAAGCTTTAAATTATGCAAAAATAAATATAATTGTACATAGGCAAAATTAAAATCAAGTAGAAGAATTGGTTAATTTAGGGAGAGGTAAAGACTGACTGGGTTTTTATATTTAATTCTCAAATTAGTCCTGAGTTATTTTAAACTATAACTCAACATAAGTAAAATCTGTGCAATCTACATGAAATTAAAATTTAACAGACTTTGCTTTTCCTTCTAAATATTTAGAATATATGCAAGAATTTTAAATTATTTAGACTAGATGATCTTAGGTTCTGCTTTATCTTTTTGTTGTTGAATACAAAATGTTTCCAAATCACAATAATTTTGCTTCTTCTTATTATTTTTTTCAGTTAAGAAGCAACAATCTCTCATCCTTTTTCCATTGATATTCAGGAATTAAAATATTGAAGCATTTTTCTTTGCAAACTTCATTAAACATTAAAATTGGACTGTATTCCAGGTACCTGGAAAATAAAGAAAATGCAACATGATTTGACCATTATAAAATAAGAAGTTACACAGTGCTGAAAGCAAATGGTCATAAATGTGTGCCATTTTACGTATGATATTAAGTAATCAAATAAAGTTTTATTTAAATAAATATTGGCAACTGTGAACTATATAAATATTAATCATTTGTACGGTGGCTAAATTTGAAGTTTAAAATAACATATGAGAGAAAAACCAGAATGATATTAATATTAATGAGATATAATATTCATCTGAGAATGAAATTCTGGTTTTTGAATCAAGCAAAGTAAACAGAAGATTGCCTCTCTGGAATCAGTAAAAGACCAATAAATTCCTAATTACTGTTTCAGAAATACATTGATAAGATACTAGGCAAATTAGTAAATTATTTACTTCAATTTTTAAATATATATGACATTTTCTTAGATTGGTGGAGAAATAAAGGTGATAAACAGCATTACAGTAAGGATATAATAAACTATCATAGATTTACTATTAACTGTATTTTATTCTACTCTAGTCTCAATTTCAAATAATTGGACTCTGAATAATTTTAACAATATATGCTTTCTTTTATCTTTTCCAATACAATATTTATTTGCTCCAAATTTACTCCTATAACTTTTGCAGTATCCCATTTATAGACACTTTATTAATTCAAATATGTTCAATTCTCAATTAAAATTTGAGCCAACTAATATTCTACATAATATTCATTCATAACTATTTATGAAGCATGTTATTTTTTTTAAATTTGGATAAAATCCTGAATAAATTATTTTATTCAATGTTAATTTTTTAGACTTGTTTATCTGCAGCATACAACTGTGACATGCAAAAATTGTTCAGAACTTCAGATCAACTTTGTAAGTAAAAGCATTTCATTTTCCTTTTTGAAATAAAAGAAAACAGCCAAAACATTGCAGAACAGAAAAGAAAATCTTACGGTCAGTTTAAGTGGGAAACACTTCAATTTTTAATTTGGAAGAAGTCTTTGCAGTACCCAATCAGAATAGGGTAAACAGCACACCTACACAACGCTGGCTTCTTCATCTCCTGGGCAGAAGTTAATGTTTCAAATTCCATGTCACTTAGAAAAGGAGAGAAAAAGCAGAGGAACAGTTCATTAGATGGGACAAGCAAGGATGTGTCTGTCTGGCCCACTGACTGCAAGGGCTGGGGACTGCAGAGTTGAGTGGGGAAGCAGGTGGAGGGACAGTGTTGGGGACCAGTGTGGCAACAGACCTGCTGCAGGGTTTCTGGGCACCATGCACCTTCCCACAGTGGTGTGCCAAGGGTGTTGAAGGGTAGCTGAGAAAAGCAGGTTTGGAACAACCACTTCCTTTCCTAAGAAAGTAGGTGTGGGGAGAGGAGAGTGTATTGAGGTACAACACAGGACAAAGACTTCAGCATAACATGCAAATAAACTTAATGGTAAATGCTCCAGCCTACACAGGGTTCTAAAAGCAAGCATTGCTTATTAAACTAATGTTATTATTCATGAAGTGGAAACTTTAGGCAGTATCAGGAAAAGGTGACAAAGAAGTAAGAAACTTCATATTTCCGTTAGCCTGGAGTAAGTGGGGAAACCCAACTTGCATAGGTGAACAAAATAGTGAGGCAAATATAACTGATGCATTTATATTAACTAATCTGTTGTATTTATATTAGCTATGTGTTTATATTAGCTGATACTCATTGGTATAGTATCTTGGAAAGCTCCCACTTTCAAACATTTTAAAAAGTTATCCTGTGTTAACGTACGAAATACCTCTTTGGATCTTGAATAAAGCAGAAAACTAAGAAATATGTGAAAAATGAATTACTGTCTCACCGAGAAATTTTTATGTTCAGGATTCTAATATTGAAGGAAATCAAACTGTATTTCTAATACATAGAAAATAATGATGAAAATATTACCTACTATAAATTACAGAATAACAACAAATTTGAGCTCAGAAAAATATTCATTTATCACTTTAGAGAAATGAATCAAAAATGTCAATTAAGTACTTAGCTTCAAATGTTGGAAACAGATCCACAAAGACAAATTAGTAATGATTAGTACAGAAAATAATGGAGAAACAAACCAAGTTTATTAAGAATACCAGGAAAACTGAGTGGCCATTCCTTCAAGAGGTAGGAAGTGTCGATTGGGCCACATGAATAAGGTCTAGAGAAGATTTCGGAGCATGGCCACTACAACTAACAATACAGTATGGTGTGATTTCCTGAGACAGCTCTTCAATGTGTAGCCACTGGAAAAAGAGCGTTGAGCAAGTGAGGTGATGCTGATATGCTAATTAGCCTGATGATGGCAACACCGTAGCCCTTCCCAATGTATACATGTGTCAAAATATCCTTTTGTGTATCTTAAATGTATACAATTTTTATTTGTGAATTGTACACCAATAAAGTTGGGAAAAAATTAAGGAAAAAAAAAGTCCCAGTGATTCTTTCCTTGAAATCAAATAATAAAATACAAAACAAGAGAAGTGACTGAGGAATTCATTCTAGAGGAAACAAGCAAAAATCCACAGAAGCATTGCAATCCAGCATCATATGTAAATATATATTCAAGAAATATAAATTAAAATCAGGAGTCTACAACCCATAGTGCTTTATAAAGTATCATATGATATGGCTTTTATCCAGGAAGACAAAGAAAGGTGAATATTTAGGAGACTAACAAGTAAACTATGCAAATAATAATAAAACTTTTATAAAACATGGGGAAATTACTTGGAAATACTCAGACACATTTATAATAAGTTGCAAATGAAGAAACTCAGAAACTTCCTTACACTGTAATTCTATCCACTAGATACCTGCAGTCAAAACTGTCCTAAGTGGGGAAACCCTTATAGGCTTTTTTTATTTTTTAAAGAGAGAGAGAGAGATAGTGAGAGAGAGAGAGAGAGAATCAATTTTATTTAGTTTTTCTTTTTTTTTTTTAAAGTGAAGGACAGTGAGAGACAGAAAAAGAGAGAATAAATTTTATTTAGTTTTTCATGTGGCCTTGATTTCTTTGGCACTTCATTGTGTGCATGGTGTTGGGGTTCGAACCCGTGTCCTTGTGCATGCCAGGCAATTGCCCCAACTGCTGAGTGACTGGTCCAGCCCCCCTTCTACTATGTGTTAAGGTCAGGAATAAAACAAGAATGACCACTTTGGCAAACAGCATCATTATAAAGACAATAGAGACTATCCTGTACAATAAAACAAAAGATGAAATACAATATTTGAAACATGAAAAAATAAATTTATCACTGCTTAGAGAAAATGTCTGAGAGTATTAGAGAGAAATTGAACTAATCATGACTTTCACCAATGTTACCGCTTACACGTTAGCTATGCAAAACTAAGCAGCCTTTGATAAAACAACTGTAACGACTAGAAAATGTACAGATAAAGTAAATATCTCATTTTGACAGCAACTTAAAAAGGAGGCACCTACATGCAAATCCTAATAAATAATATGTATAAATTCCTGTGAAGAAATCTTAAAGTCCCGATAGAAATCCAGATAAATATAACATCATGTTTTTTTTTGCTATCAGTGTGTTACTAGAATTAGACAGTTTCTATTTAATAATTACGTTGCACATCTGGAGCTAGTTTTTAAGATGCTATTGGTGGTAATATCAGAACTTTTCAAGTGCACCACTGTTTCTTTGATTGTCAGGTATATTCTCAGATCAGAAATGGGAGCTCTCCAAAGATAATCCATTGTCCAGCGTAGACTTCATCTTCCGCTATTTCAACATGAACCAAGCTGTTCAGTTCATAGACTGTGTGGCTAACGGATTTTAAAAAGGACACAAAGGCCCTGCAAAATGTTTCCTGGTGGCAGGCAACCCCACTAGTCTTTCAGTTGCCCTGTAGGATCTAATTCCTGAATATTCCCAAGCCAGACTGCCACCTCCCCTGCTGTTTTATCTCCAGAATGCCACTGTAACACTGTGACCACAATTCTGTACTTTTTCTTCCACGTTTTTTTTTTCCCTGTCTTAATTTTAATTTCTTCTTCTTTTTTACAAAGTTCCAGCACCCTGGGTCTCCCAGTCCAGTCAGGGTGAAGTTATTTGACCTGCATGGGTGCCCTGGGGGCGGCTTGGCTTTGCTCTGTGGGGTTTCTTGGATTCCTCGGAGTTGCTGCAGTGCCAAGTCCTCCTGCTTCTACAGACGATTTTCATATTAGATTTGAAAAGTGAGCTTTTAACCAGTGAATCAAAAGCAAGGGTTTGAAAAGTGGTCACTCTAAAGGGGACCATACTTTGGATTGATAATGTTATTCCAGTTCAACAGGTTATGTTTGGAGACATTCCTGTTGCAAGCAAATAAAATCCCCACCTCTGTTGATTTATATTAAAAAAAAAATACATCAGTATAGAACCGCCATTGAGTTTTTATTTAATTATTTATGTAAAAATTTACTTACATTTCATTAAAATTGAGATGTCCTTCTTTAATGGTGAAAATGTAATTTCCTGCGTGATGAACTCATGCACCTGAATACTGTATTCAAGTCAAAAACCAAGTAGAACTAAAATAACATGTTGCAGAATTTAAATAGTTAGTATAAAATCAATCCCAGGGTTGCCCTCCATATTAAATGTTTTTCTTCTCTGGATGACTGAGGTATTTAAATTAGTGAGTTCAGCTAACAATGCTTTGAAAGCAACAAAAGGCAGATAAAAATCCCAGGAGACTCCTTAGCCAACAGGATCTGCGGAGATCATCGCACCTTTATGTGGGGGCTCTCTCCTGAGAAAACTCCTTCTGCCACTACTGCTAACCCTAATTCACTAGGCAGAGGGGGACACCCTGGTTGACCAGCTAATCATAAACAAACGAAAAGGTGAAGACAAATGACCTATGAAGGAAATGATGGCCCCAATGAGTATATGCTTTCAGAGATGCCTGGAGGTTTTAACAGTCCAAATTCAATGTCTTAATAAGCATCCAGAGAGTCTTTCATTGGAAATGGAAATTTTATAGTATTATATACTTGCAATTCTGTCAACTACAAATTTAAAAATGTTAAACTAAATACAGTGTAAACTAGAGAACAAATTGGTATGCACATGCATTTATTCACACACAGGAAAACTAACACAGCTCTTTGCACTACGCCATCATGAAAATTTAATGTGGGGAAGGGAGGCTGTTTTCAAATGATTTCAAACCAGTTTTGAACCTCTGAACAGAATAGCCATCCATGGCCAGACAGAGCTGATTTTCTTGTTTCTAGAAGAGAAAAAAATACATCCTCCAGCATTATTATATCTAAAGTTTTTGAAGAAAGAAGTCTCAAAAATCAACTCTATCAAAAATGTTTGAAATGGTGAATATTCAAAATTATTTTGGATGCTTGACTTACATTTACATGAATTACTTTTGAAGAATCCCTTTTCATCTCCTGGTAGTATCTTAATGTGATCCCGCCTTAAATCATGTACTAATGCTAGTTTGCACAGGAGCTTATCAGTCTCAAATGCTCTTGTTCAAAATTTTCCTGGCATCAATTTAACAGCATAACTAATTTCTTTGCTAGGTACAATCCTCCTAATCATGGAAACATCATTTTTAAGCAGTGAAAAATAAAACTATTTAAATAATTTATTTTTCCTTCACAGAAAATCTGCAATAATAATGCAGGCCAAGAGTACATAACACATAACATACTGATACTTAAAAAAAAAAAAGATAATTTAAAAAAATTGCAGAGAACATTTTCTTTCTCATGTTTATAAAGGTCATGCATAGCAAATAGTATAAACATACATAATGTAGGTATCACACTATTTCAAGAGAACATTGCTCCTTTTTTTTTGAGAAAATTTAAAATGTCTCTTTAGGTTAAAAGTCAAGGTTGAGGATTATAAAGCAAATAAAGTAAGTATAAATTAGCCAGAACTATTTTTAGAGAAAGAGGGACAGTGAGAGAGAGAGAGAAAGAGAATCAATTCTATTTAGTTTGCCATGTGGCTTTTGTTGCTCCAACACTTCAGGTGTACATGGTGCTGGGGTTCAAACCTGCATCCTCACACATGCCAGGCAAGTGCAGTAACTACTGGGCTACCGTTCCAGCCCCTAAGATTTTTAATTAAAATGAATTTTAGTATTTTTTGTATTCTAGACATCTACAAAGAGTTCTCCCTCTCTAAATTTAGCATAATCCAGTGTCCATGTATTGGAAATAGGAAAGTGTAATGGGCTCACTCAAAGGGAAGTTCATGGATTTCTAGAATAGTAAAGAAAACAATTATAGTATGCAGAAATCACATGAAAAGTCAATGGGATAGTATACTACTTAGAATTCTGAGGGAAAATCACCTATAGAAGTTTCACTCACACTCAAAAATGGTGGTTTTTCTCAATTATCTACAATACTATGGATCCTTCATTAATCACGTCAAAGTGGTAAAGAGTTATGCTTAAATCAACCTGGGATTCCAAACAAAATAAAGACCAAATACTAAAGCTGCAGCACTATCTGTAAAAATATTAAAAATTCCAACTATAAGATATGATATCCTCCTACTTAGTCAAATTAAAGGATGTAATAGACCTAAGGATTGCTATTATTATTTTAATAAGGGAAGTATTTAGTCACAACAGCAATATAAAAACCCATATAGAAATAACATCTGTATGGTTCTGATGGATGAGTAGAGATGGAAATTCAAATGCTTTAAAGAGAAATAAAAGTTTCTGAATAACTTGTAGATAATTTTTATCTTTCAAAACTTGGAAAAGTAACATTTCATGTTTTGAGAACATTAAGAAAAAGATCTTTTTAACATTCTGAATACCTTAAAGAGTAAAAAATTACTCAACAGGATATCATAAAACATGCTAAAATAATTAAATTTTGCTTGGTTAAGCTACTGGGGACCAAGTACCATGTCTCTCAGAAGCTAACACAGTACTGAAATGGGTGCTCCTGAGCCCCCCTTCAACTTCATTTCTGGGCTGCCTATTTTGGGTGGGCAAACTCTAAGGGACTGACAGGGATCTGTGGAAATTAAAAGTTTCTTCATTTTATTCAAAACAGAAATCAGCATTTTGAAACATGGAGTAGTGCCTACCTTAGTTTTCCAAAACCTGTCCTGGACCAGTATTTACAAATTAAATGTTTTCTCTTCTATGAAATACCAGTCTAGATCCGTGGTTTTCTTTACGGATGCTCTAATGAGTGATTTTCTTTTCTCTTTGGAAGCACATGTTTTAAGCCAATTTTTTAAAAAAAGATTTCAGTGTAAAAGCCTCCATCATTTCAAGAACACAATTAATATTCTCAGTAATTTTATTTAAATTTGAACCATGGTAACATTCTCCTCATAAGGTGTTTTAAAGTGACACTTCAAAGATAGAATTGGGGAAATAAAATAAAAAGTACTATCCATGAAAGTAAAACTTTAGATTTTTATTGGGTTCCTTCATGCTTGATTTGCAGAAAGACAGGATGAAGGTGGTTAGGTGTTGTTGTCTCTTGTGGGCTGGGGAGTGAGATTTGTTTTCCTTCCTTTGGTAGCAATAGAAAGAAAACCTTAAAAAAAAAAAAAACACCTTGTGCAGAATTTCATGTGAGAGAATTTAATCTTAGTACCAGACAGCATCAAACTCTGAAGTGTCTGACATTTCTACTCCAGGGCTCTTTTCCAGCAATGTCATCTCTTCCTGTCAATAGAATTTGGCATCCTGTGTAAATGCACCCTTATTAAGGGATAGGAGTAAATGAAAGCCACCTTTCTACCTAATCAGATAACAAAGGTGAAATCACCCAAATAAAGCTCATCCTGGTGTCCTCGTAGCAAAATAAAGTCTGTGAAAAAATTTTGTGTTACTTATATCCCCATGCTTCAAAGAATGATCACCATTCACACAAATCGTGAATTGGGACTGTTCAGTGGATGAATGACCCAAGTCCTGATATTTTCCTTTATAAAGAAGCCCTAATGATATTTGTAATGAAAAAAATTTAAATCCTATCATCTGTTAAGAGGCGACAGATCAAAGGAAATGGACTCAGAACTATATGTGAAGTACCTGAATGATTTTTCAGAAATGACATAAATTATAGCCTTTCTGACATTTTAAATATTTTCCATAATGGGAAAATTTGCTTCCAAACAGAAAAGTTTTCTCTGAGATTAGTTTTTAATTATTGAAGATTGCAGAGAAATATTCTTTCAGCTCATGATATAACTTACTCATGTGCTGTCAGTTTTGAGTTTTTATTAAACACACACACATACTCTCACCTAACCACCATACCTATAGATTCACGGATGTGAATGTTGCCCTTAAATTAATTTAAAACCATTATTTTATTGACAGGAAAATTGAGGCAGAGACATAAAATTATTCGAATTTGTACCCAGATAGCTGCTGCCAAAGACAGGAATATAATAAATCCCAAGTACATTGCTTACTTTATTGTTTGATGATGTAATGTATGTCTCAAATGAAATACTTGTTACTTTCATACAGATTCATAAGTATTGAAAAATAGTCATAATAATTTGATTCTGTTTACCATTTGTGCTTGTTTTGCTTCTAAGAATTTCACAAACACATTGGAGATGAAAACAGATTTGTCTAATCTCAGAAACGGAGAAAAATACAGACAAATCTTAGGAAAATATCAACTAGTAAGAGTTACAACTAAAAGATCTGGAAAATAAATTTAATTCTAAGCTGCCTATCAGATAATGTCACTGTCTATAAAATTATTCTTATTTAATATCTCCACTGCACAAAAACCTAAATTGTTTCCAATGAATGGCTCCATTGTTTTGTTTTTATAGAATAGAAAACCTATTAAAATAAATATTTATTGTCTCCTTAATTTAATTTTGTTTAATAAATCCTTTTACTGTGCATGCCAGACTATGTAATCTTTTGTTAAAATAAAAATTTTAGAGCAACTGATATACCAACCCTTCTTGTGAATACTAGAATGACGTTAGTGCAATTAATGGGATTGTTTCATGGCATTATCAGAGTATTCATGTAGTGATGTATTAAGACAGGAGATTATGGTGACCTTAAAGTTATAATCAGCAATCAGTATAAAAACCTTATTTAGACTCTTAGTTGCAATATTGCAGTATCATCTGATTCCAATTCCTGATGGGACAGGACACATTTAAAGCAATTAAAATAACACTCCCTTTTATTTCATGAAAGGGTAAAAATCTATTTTTGCAATCAGCTGCAATTATTGGTCCATTATCCCATGTTTTCCCCCTCTGAGGACTGCTCCATGATATTGGATCTCTTTAAACACATGGGCTCCAAAGCCCATGAGCCTTCAGGGAGTGAGTGTCTCACCGTAAAGAAAGGGGAACTCATGAAATAGAGACAGCATTCAGGGCAGACTACATCAGAATACTCAAGCAAATACAGAGATGAATAAAACTCTTCTACAGGCACACACCAAATAATACGGTAGCAACATACACTGACTGTCGATCTAAATGGAGTTTGGGGGAGTTGTGAGAAATCACAAGAACCCACTTTGGTGTGCCTGTCACCTGCAAAGCAACTGGGTACTGATGCAGCCTAAGCCTCAAAGTTTGAAGCAAAACTCAACCTACCAAGAGCTTTAGTGAGGGGGAGGTCAGACAGGTAATGATTTCAAGGTGAGATGTGATTAACTTCTTGTAAGTGGGGCAAATCATGCTGGATGGTTATTGTCACTTAAATCATCCTGGATGAAATAGCCAGGGAGCTCCTAATAAAAAGTATTTGGTCTGAATTTTATCCTTTCCGGGGGAATCTCAAAGATACCTAGAGATGTTAAATTTATATCAGTGCATTTTCCGACGCAGGTCAGCGCGAAGAGGCATCTCTAAGACCCGCACTGCTCTGTGTCAGGCTATTATGAAAAAGTATTGAAACATTCATCTTAGGAAGGAAGCACAGCTAGGATTCTCTAATAGGTGCCTGGAGTTAAATAACACGGCGTCTTTGGGTTGACAGAGGCCAAAAGACTCTTCTGTATCCTTGACGAGCCTTGCTCCTTGATGCTTCTCGGGACTAGATGAGAATCAGTCTCAGGGATCTGTGGTACCAGGACTGATAACCAATTCTGAGGGCTAGGAAAAGTGTTCCCTTCCCATAACAAGAATGGAGTGGCTCTGGTGAGCGCTGGCTGAGTCCTGTGTGTCACAGCCACTTCTCTGCTTCCTGGAATGTGATCCCACTGGTTAAAAATTCCCAGGATGGAAAAACAATCCTGGATATCAGGGCTGTGCATTTGTTTTAGCCAAGAGCTTCCTCTCCAGCTATTGATCCACCTGTCTCTTTGACAATCCCTGGAGCCTGCTGTGTAGAAAAGCACTGCGGGACAGAGTCCAGTTCCAGCAAAGAAGAGAAATCAGCCAGGGTAGCAAGGTGGATAATCCTCTTGTCTTCATGGTGATGTCAAACTTCCATTTGTTTTACAAAGGAATATCCTGGTTGTCTAGGTTTAGTTTTTCAAAATGTGCTTTGGAACACTTCGTCTTACTAAGTTAAAGAAATACAATGAGGGGGTCAAACTCGTTTATACGCTTTGTTTACGCCAAAACATGCGTTCCCATCAGAAAGACTCTAAAGTGGAAGAAGTTCTTCCTAATAATACTAGCCACAATAAATAGAAGTCACGCTTTTCTTGAACTCAGACAAAGAAGAAATACATTTCTTAGGTCCATTTCTTATTCTCTTTCCCTAGCCCCAGGGTTAAAGGTATATTTTAAAAATTCAGTAACTATTTTTTATTTTTTATTTTTGCTTTGAGACGGTCTCGCTAAGCTGCATACAACCTTGCTAAATTGCTGAGGCTGGCTTTGTACTTGTGATCCTCCTGCCTTGGCCGCCCAAGCTGCTGGGATTACAGGTGTGCACCACCATGCCAGACAATATAATGAACTTCTAAGGGAGTTGTGTAGAAAGAAAAACAAAGTAGGCCAAAGACTCTCTTCCTTTTGAGGGAGATTCTTATAAGAAAATTTAATAATATTGACCCCAAGGCTAAACAACTATATGGCAAGGACAAATAATATTGACTTTTAAGAGAGTTTGAAAGGCAGGCATTCAAAACAGGTTTATAATAATCATTTCAAAATGTGTGCCAAGGTTTTTATGCGTGGTGCTAGAGAGCCATTAAGAGGAGCCAGACTGTGTTCCAGATGTTTCTGCTGCAGCGTTTGCTTCTTTCTTTGCAAGAAGACTGGGGCCATACTGTCTTGTTTGTGATATTACTGGTAATCAGAACGGAGAGACTGACTACATCAGTGGGTCACAGCCAAGCCATACGTAACAACAGAACTTGGACTCACAAGCCCTCAGCAAGCCGAGGACCAATCACCCTCCACAGCAGTGGACCCAGAAAGATCAGGACTTGGTCAACGGCTGCTTGCTTCCCAGTACTAGAGAGAGCCAAGCACGCTTCCCACACCAATCCCGTGGGGTGCTCTGCTTCCATTAGTCCACCTCTGGCTTCTCTGTCGCTCTTCAGTCAAAGCACACCCGAAGCCTTGCCCTCGTGTGTTTTTCTCTTGGTTTTCCTGTCCAGCTTCCCACCTCTTGTCTGACTTGGAGTCTCTGTCATTGTGAATTAACTATAATATAAGCAGTCGACCTCACCAGTTCCTGGCAGATACCCATTGCTACTCTAAACCCTGCCTCTTCCTTACACTAATCATTCCACACAGGTAGAGGTATGTAAAATAAATCACACATATTTTATATATGCCAGAACTTACCTCTAATATCTGGGCCCTTGCCCATGATGAAATACTTTCCTTCACGCTAATGACATCCCTGCAAATTTGATAGGGTGACATTGTTACATGCCCACCAGAAGATCCAGATAGTTCTTGAGGTTCCAAAGGACTCCTATTCATGGTCAAGTTGTAGATAATACTTGTGTATGCCTTTGCCTTCTCTCTTATGTTGTAAGGCATATCTCAGATAGAGATCGTCACATGACACCTGTTGCTCTATAGGCTAAACATTCCACGGACACAGGAAAATATTTGAACTAGAACTTATTTAATTGTGACCTACCAAAGTATTATTCGGCCTTCCCCAAAATTCCTTTAAGACAGTAGCAACGAAAATATTCAAACCCACTGGTAAAGTCCTTATATCCAAAGGACTTCTCAGCTTTGACCTAGCCCTTCTGATATTTCTATCCTGTAAGGAAGAAAATAACACAAGTAAAATAAATGGGTAAGGATAGCTATTTATTCAAAACCCCAGGCTCATTAACAAAATTGTTATCCCAAACTTCTCAATTCTCAGTAGCACAGAAGCCAAGTGGCATCCTGTTGTCAATTCCTTTATCCTAGTGGACCTGTGTCTGGCCTTTTTAGAATACCTCTGAACGAAGAAACTCAAGACCTCACCTTCACCAGGAAAGGCAAGGCGACAGATGCCAGCATAATAATGCTACAGAGTTTCACTAAAACCTCTCCTGCTTCTTCCAGCACCTCAATCAGGACTTAAAAGATACATATTTAATTTTGATTCAGTTATTAAGCAATCTTCTATTTTATTGGGAAAATTATGAAGGAGGGAGGGAAAGGAGGAACATAGACAAGAAGGGAGGGAGGAAAAAGAAGAGAGTCGGCATTGGTAGGAAAGTACTAAGAGATCAATCACAATTTTACCAAAACATTTAATATAGGCCATGATCTAAGGAACAAGAAGGAAACTTTCAGACAGAATAAAGACTACAAACTTATCCTAAACATCTTAAAAACCATCAGTTGACAAGATTTCAACTGAAATGCATAAAAATTTGGACTCCATCTTTTCTGAAATTGCAGCATCTCTTTATGAATTGACAAATTCCTAAATATGTTACTTTTTAGGCTCCAAAACCAGAGTAAATCTCTAGAACCCAATAACAACTCTTCTAAAGCATCATTCCCTAAGCCTCCTTACCTACAAAAACCTCATGTGTGTCTTTGTGCATGAGGGATTTGAGCAAGCCCATTTGCCCTTTTATGATGCCTGGAAAGCTTCAAGAACCCATCGCTTGTGGTAACCTTTCCTTGGACTTGTAAAGACTTACATTTCCTTAACACAACCTCTACCACTTATCGCTGTGTCTGCTAGATTAGCTCTAAGCTCCATGCTATATGTCATTGTTCTCAGACAGACTAGCGCATCCTGCAGCATCTAAGTCAGAAATGTTTGACCTGAGTTAGGGAATTGTCAGCACCTTGCTCAGATGTGGTAGACTCTATTGAGAATCCTAACCTAATATTATTCATTGATGCATTGTATCAGAAAACTAAAATTGGAGGTCACCCAACAGGATATGATGTTGTTAATTTCAGTTCTCCTTTAGAATACAGTTTTCTAACTTGGGTGGGCTGGGGTCATGAATTGAAATCAATTTCCATGCATGTATGAGTTTGTCAGCATGAATACAACTACTGTATAAAACCATAAAGCTCTAACAATAGTAAAAAGTCCTTTACATGTAATATAATAAGCCATCTGACAGAACTTACTGTGCTTACTAGAGTTTTTCAAATAACTAAAGTCCAAAATGTGGCACATACTGATAGAGAATTTGTTTTTAGATAGGACAATATTTGGTGATGTTTTGGAAACAAGGGAGCTTCTAATTAGCTGTCACCAAAACAAAAAAAATAGTAGTTAAGGAAGTTAATGTGGATTCTTACTACCTGGAGAAATGGTAGATATATAAATCTACCATTTATATATATATACACATATATATATGTATATATATATAAATCTACCTTTTATATACATAAATATATATATAAATCTACCATATATAAATATATATTTATATATAAATATATAAATAGATAAATCTCTGGAAGGATTCAAAAAGGGAATCAAAACATTACACTTGTTTATTCTCTGATTTGTAAGGGAAAAGTTGAAACTATGTGATTGCACCCTTCACTGGGGCAACCTCTGACATCCCAGGTAGCCTTATGGTGGCACCAGAAGATTTTAAATGGATAGTAGACAAATTTCTTCATAAAACTTCTCATTTTTTTGTGGTACAAATTGGTTATTATCTTAAATCAGCATTGGTGAAGAAACTTCAGGAAGACTGCCACGGGTCATCTGTCAACTGCAAAGGTGACATATGTCAGGACCTACACTTCTAGGTCCCTTTGAACATCTTCGGTTGGTCTTTAATCCACCCCCCAGTGTCCATGGCGTTCAAATCTGTTCAGTTACCATAAATCTATTTTCAAAATGTACATTAACATTTTGAAAAAACCACAAAAACTACACAACTGTGGTTGTGTGAAGTTGCTGGACTTTGTTCCCATCCTGGAGCATACCTTCTTTAATGTCAAGTGATGAAGGAATATCCTTTAAAAGAGCAATTATAAAATAATTCTATAGTGTAATATCACATACTCAAAAAATACACTGCTCTTACCACCTACAATGTTCTCGAAAGGTTGAAAGGATTGATAACATCATAATCATTTCAGAAGTCCTGATCTCTCTTGTCTAAAGAGATGTCCACTGCACTTTGTGACCATATGACCCACTCCTTGGACTCACACTGTTATTCATCTCCTGTGAATTGGTGACTGTAAGTTCCATACACTAGATGTTTCCCTTCCAGCCTTAGACTCTTTCTGCTATATGCAGACATAACAAAATGTTTCAAGAAATTGACATAATATGCTAAGTCCTATCACCAACAAATTAATGTCACTTCCTCGTAACATCTTCCTAAGCAACTTCTTCACAATCCTTAAAAGGGAGATTTCATACTTTGACAGAGAAAAGAGGAAACCCTTGAACTTCATTGAATGGACCTTTAAGTACCCTCACATGAGTATTGTCAGCTTCCATTTTCCCTGGGATTTCAATATGTTTTAATTAGTATACTTTACTGGAACTATTAACAAACACAGCAGTACAATTATAGGGAGTTAATCATTAGGTTCACATTTCACAAGAATCAATCCAGAATTAAACAGAATTTGAAGGGTATTCCAACAGGGAGACCACACTGAGGATTGACAGATGCTCTGAGCTAAAAAACTAACTGACCCAAGACCTTGTGAAATAACTCATGGCCTCCCTGAATAGTGTGTGTCAAAGACATAACAGGACCCCTCTATATTTTCTATTTAATACTTGGTTTTAAATCATAAATCTCATTTCTATAGATTTCTATGCATCCACTAATTAAAGACCTTTTTACTTTTGTTCCTTATTTGTGTTTCTCATTACTATTGTTATGGCAGACATACACATTCTAAAACCATTCCAAGATTATCCCAGTAGCAGCCACTGCCAGCCTTCTGACAGACTCCAGGATGAGCCATCTATCTCCAGCTCCTATAAAAAAATTACCTCTGGGAAATTCTGGTCTCATCAAATGGGACAAGTTGATAACATTTCAATTTGCACTTACATGGATAAGTGACCTTAAACAAATCAATCTTTAACAAGAAAAAAATCAATTTTATAATCTATTTATTAGACCCTACCTAGGTAATTCTAAATTTAAATTCAACAATCTTCATAGGATGATGAGATAATGACTTGCTTCGAGACAGAGACTGATCAAATCAAATATGTAACCAGGTTAAGGTAGGACTTTGATCTGACCTCATAGAATAAACATCTCCTTTCCTGGATCTCCTGACACCCTTACCCAATACTACTTCCAGGACTCTGGTGGAACAATTTGCTTCAGCCTTAAGCCTCATTCACTTTAGGATGCAATTTTGAGGTTTGTCTGTACACAGAAACACTAATTCCATAAAAAGCTATGGCTGTCCATTTAATCTCAAATGTGAGGTACAAGGCCATTATTGATTATTAAGCACTGTACCTGGGACAAATGCAGACTCATGTATTCAGCAATCAGAGCCATGTTCTCAATGGTGAGAATCATACAAATAGGAAAGAGAGTAAATGTGATCACCCTTGCAGGCAGTTTTTATTGATAATGCCTTTGCATTATCAGTATTGTAATGCTTAGCAGTCTCAACTTGTTAGGGAATGATGTGATGAAGAATTTCATTGCTCTGAGTTTCCTACCGCATGATCATGATGCTGTCTGTGCAGAAGCTAATAATTTTTATATACTTGGACCAATGACATAGACAAGATGAAACAGGCTATACCATGCCTTAAGGAAAAAGCTTTTTGACTCTGTATAATTGATCCTTATGGCTATGAGACTTGTTCTCTTGCCTTGGGCTGGAACATTGAGGTCTTCTCTTCCAAAGCATCCAAGAGGAATATCATTTGTTCTTGTTTTTGTCATGACGCTGCATTCTATTCCAGAACCTTGAAATTCTTCCATAATGTTATCTCTCCAGATGGTCACCCTGATCATACTGCATCAAAAGGTCAAAAATGTTTTGTAATATGTTGATTTGCATATACAAATAACAATAATATTTGAGTCACAATGTCTCCCAGTTAGGAAGCAAAGCCACAGTTGCTGAAACAATCTGCCCAGAAAAGAAGGCTCTTATTCAGTACCATCAGCTGTTGCATTGCAGCATTCCCACACCCCTGCTTGGCTTTGACCCTCTGCCAAAGAAGACGCACTTACCAATGGCCCAGCATTGCTTTACGTGTCCTTGGAGAAGAATAGGCCAAGATAAGATTCAATAGGTAAGAAATTTATTCTGGGAAAAAACTTTCTTGGGAATCTTAGTCAGTCTTTCACTACAGAGACCAAAAGATCTGACAAGAGCAATTTTAGAGGAGGAAAAGTGCATTTGGTGTTCACCATTTCAGAGGTTTCAGACCGTAGATGGCTGACTCCATTCCTCAGGGCTTGAGGTGAGGCAGAACATCATGGCGGAAGGGTGTGGCAGAGGAAAGCAGGTCAGGACATGACACCAGGAAGCAGAGAGAGAAAGAGAGAGAGAGAGCATCAGGCTCCACTCACTGCAGACAAAATATCAATTCTAATGACTAGCCCCAGGAACCTACCCCCTCCAGCCACCCCTACCTGCCCACAGTTACCACCCAGGTACTCCCCAGCAGGGATTAATGCACTGAGTGGGTTGAGGCATGGATCACCAGCCAATCATTTCACCTCTAAAATTTCTTGCATTGTCTCACATTTGAGCTTTTGGGGAACACCTTTCCAAACCATAATAATGGGGAAATGAGGAGAAACTTGAACAAGACTGGGGAAGCTCTCAGAAAGCTATACCGATCTGAATCCTGTGAATGAAAAGGGAAGGAAACAGGAAGAAAAAGGAAAAGGGGAAGGGAAAGTGAGGGAGGGAGAAGAAAAACAGGGATGGAGGGGGAAAGGAAGGAAAGAAACAAAAACTTAGAATGCAGTGCAATTCATTTTAATTATTTGTGTATGTGCATCTGTCTGTATGCATTTATTTTGTGATTCTGGGGATTGAACTTAGGGACATTCAACCACTGAGGAATATCCTCTGCTCCTTATTTTTTATATTTTTTACATTTTAGACAAGGTCTCACTTAGTTGTAAAGGCTGACCTCTAACTTGTGATCCTCCTGCCTCAGCTTCTCAATTATGTGGGATTACAGGCATGTACCCCTGTGACCAGCCAGTTCTTAGACAATTTCCACACAACAAGGAGAGTCTTTAAGTCTTATAGAATTGGGTTTTTATAACATCTAGTCTGGCTCAGGCAATGGTCAGGAGCAGTCCACCTGTGGGAAGAGTAGCCTCAAAGTAAGGTACTTCAGACTTCAGAGTTCAACTTTTAGCTTTGACCTATTATACTCCATAAAGTAGGAGTTCTGAAAGGTGTTTATGGGCTGAATTGTATCCCCCCCCAATTCATATGTTAAAGTTCAACCTCTAGTGTATCAAAATATGAGCATACATAGAAATAAAGTCTGTAGGGAGATAACAGAGTCAGGATGAAGCCATTAAAGTGAGTCCCTAAACCAACAGGACAAGTGTCCCTGTAAGACAAGAAAGAGACACCAGAGAAATGCATGCACAGAGGAGAGCCCTCTAGAGGGCTTGGCTCACAATCTGCAAGTGAAGGAGGAAGACTTCAGGGGGAAATATCCGACCAGCGTCTTGACCCAGACTTTCAGCTTCCAGAAACGGGTGAATAAATGCCCATTTGCTGTAGTTTGGATCTGAAATATCCGCCCAAGGCCCACATGTCTAAAGGCTTGGTCCCAGCTAGCAGCACTCTTGGGAGCCCAATGGTGGAACTAGGCCCTCGGGCGTGGGTCCTTGAAGAGGACATTGGGACCTTGACCCTTGTCTGTGAGCCATTTCCTCCTCATGCCCTTCCACCAGGATGCACCGCCTTGCCACAGGACCCAAAGTGGCAAAGCCAACCTACCACAGACAGAAACCTTTGAAGTCATGCGCCAACATCCATCTTTCCTCCTGAAAAGTGTTTATTTCAGGTATTTTGTCACAATGATGGACAGCAAACCAACACACTGTTGTTTAAGTCCATTTAATAAGCGGTGTTTTGCTATGGCCGCCCTAGCCAATTAACAAAAGTTTCATTTTCAGGATCTGTATGTGTGTGTGGATTCACTTCATCCACACAGAACCCTACCATACAGCTACTCTTATTCCCCTCATTCTTTGAGTCAAATATAGTTTAAATTCATCCACATTTATGCTTCTAATAAGTGGTCAAGACTTTCATCTGAATGGTGTGGACACAGGGTCTCTCAATCTCACAACAGTACACTTAATGTCACCACATGGAAAATCTAAATTGTGGTGGGTCCCCCTTAGATTTGATGCTTCTTTATAACTAACTTCAAGCATCAAATTGTAGTAACCTCTCCTTAGACTTTATGCTTCTTTATAGCTAACTTCAAGTTATCTTTTATTTTGCTTCAATGACTTCTACTTGGAAGAATTTGTGATATAAATAACAAATGATTCTCTTTTCAAAACATTTTTAACTTTTTAGCAATATGAAATAGTCCTTCAGTTTTTAAATATTCAATTTAGCAGCCCAACTGGTTTATGGGCATGCTAACTCATGTGCCCATGAAGATATTTATTTACCATAGGAGGTACTACACAAGAAATCTTTATTTTGCTGTGATTCTTCATATTATTAGAATATACATGACACAGTAATTTCCTTACTTCAAAAATATTTCCCATACTGGGAGATAAAATGACTAGTGGCTTGACCTCTATGCACTTCTTCAAACTATTTTCTAATCATGAAGGATAAGACAGTACAGCAGAAATAACACTACATCAGCATGCAGGACACTAGTACTCTGATTAATTATCTGTTAGTCACAGAGAAAATGTCTTCCTTACTTGGGCTCTATTTTTTCATTGTTTTCATTTATAAAATGAAGAACTTGGGATAAATGAACCATAAAACAACACAGGAGATAAGCATCAGCCAAGGCACCACCACCCTTGCCCCAAACCGCCTGTGTGTTTCCTTACACACCACATCAGGTTCACTGCTGACCAATTCATTAGGCTTTTGCATATCAACAGAACTGCTGGTTTTAACTGCCACATAATACTGAGGCTCTACACCATGGATTCCAAAAGGGCTGGGGCTTCAGTCAGCACGGAAGGCTCTCAGACAGGAAAAATAATTCTATTTTTATCCTAATTAGGTACTCAAGCTCAGCTTGAGTCTGATATCTTTCCGACAAGTAAATCTGGCATTTTCTAATAAGTTAACTTTAAATGTAGACTTGCAATTGTCATGCTGCTATTGAAATCTTCTTAACTAAATTAAGCTTATGTCTTGATAGTTATTATTATGGTTGAGATATTAGGTGTCCCCCAAAAGCTCATATGCAAGACAACAGAAGAAGGTTTATAGACGAAATGATTGGGTTTGGAAGCCTTAACTTGATCAGTGGATTAATTCCCTAATAAGGGTTAGGTACTGAAGGCAGGCAGGATGTGACTGGAGGAGGTGTATCCCTGGGGGTGTGCCTTTGGGGTATATATCTTATTCTTGTTGAGTGGAGAGCTTTCTCTTTACTTTCTGATGGTCCTTGTCCTGAACTGTTCTCTTCCACCATGTTCTTCCACCATAATATTCCACCTCTTTGTGGATCCGGAGCAACGGAGCTGGCTATATGTGGACTGAGAACTTTGAAACTGTGATCTCCCAAATGAACTTTTCCTCCTCTAAAATTGTTCTTTTCAGGTGTTTTGGTCATGGCAGTGAAAAAACTGAGTGAAATAGTTATCCATTAGGAATTGTGTAAGTGTAAATTTTTCTTATTTTTCACTGGGCTTTTCTTTGTTTAATATACAGGGATTGAACTCAGGGGCACTTAATCACTGAGGCACATCCCCATCCATTTTATTTTTTTATTTTGAGACAGAGTCTCATTAAGTTTCTTAGGGCCTTGCTAAGTTGCTGAGGCTGCCTTTGATCTTGTGATCCTCCTGTCTCAGCCTCCCAAGCTGCTGAAATTACAGGAGTGCACCACCGAGCCTGTCTCTTCACTGGTTTTAAAGATTGGGAAAATTTCTGAAAGATACTCCGTCACTTCACACTCATTTTCAGCCACTGTAACTACTCTAAACCATGTATATTGGAGCTATAAAATGGAATAAATGCTGAAATTAATTTTATGTGGAAAAAAATCCACTTAAATATTGTCACAGTTATAGAAATCTTGGTTTAGTATCTGTGTTTATAGCAAAAGCCTGTGTCGAATATTTCCTTTGCTTTTAATAATCGCATTTTCTATAGAATTGGAAGCAAACATACAATGCTAACTCATTTACAGTTTGTTCTAAGTGTTCCTTGTGATTATGCTGCTTTTTGTGGTGATTACACTAACAGAAACCATACCAAAATTCAACAGCTTTTCTTTAACTGGTTGGATTCTTTTTTATCTTACCCAAAGGCATATTTAAATCAATTTTTAAAATATTCTCCCCTCATGGCACTGTTTTGAAATTAATAAAAACTGATCTACCCTGACATACCCTAATTTTCATTTTATATCAGGAACAAGTCCAAATACATGAATATAAAGTATGAACTTTCCAATTTCCAGGAAGGTAGGACAACTTTGAAGTCTTCACAAATCCTTTTCCCTGGAAAAGGTAGACACCATAGGCCCAGAGTGGCTGTGAATAGTCCCATTGTGGTGGTGGTGGTGGTGGTGGTGGTGATGGTGGTG
>PVKS010020215.1:0-37177 GCA_004027875.1 Aplodontia rufa | reverse complement strand
GAGATGAGCAGACGTTCACACGTGACACGAGACACAGGGCGCAGGTGGTGAATCCTGTGAGAGTCACAGACGTTCACAGGAGACGTGAGAGGTAGGAAGGGTGACATGCCATGCAGGACACAGGGCTGCATTGGTGCCGCCTGTGGTAACTACGCGCTTTATGACAGGTGACTTGTGATGTGGGATAGCATTCTGTGTAGTGCACATATATGCTAACTCCCTTCAGATCAGTGTCATTCACACAATGTCCTAGCCGTCACCTCACTTTCCCTGGAGTTCTTCCCTTGATTCTGCTAAGGCATGATTACCTACTAGTTCAGGTGTCTCTTGTGGAATCTGATTACCTAACCCCTGTGGAAACGCACGCGCATAGGGAATTCGCATGTCACTTCATTGGAGGTTCAGGTGTTTGTTGGAGATGGCCGATGCCTCTGCTGGTTTCTTCGGATGGTAGCCTTTGCTGTTGACACGTGCCGAGGAACGCAGCCTTAGCTGATATTGCCAAGGTTCCTGTAATTTTCCTGCTCTCATTCTGCAATCAGATATGCTGGGCATTGACAGAAAATCTGAACACATGTTTCTGCTGTAGAGTTTGACGGAGTGCTGTTATTTCCTGTATGAGAACAGTTCAATTTCCTGGTCAGCTCTGAGCTCCTCGTACTGAGGTGGGGGATACGATCTCCTTAGCACCCGGAGTGTGTTTGAACCCTGAAGATGTCTGATGGAGGAAACGATTGAATTCATTCTCTCCACCCCAAACTTAATGTGGAAATGATTGCTCATCTCTCTGTTCATACAGTCTATATTGCATGCTGAGGGCTGAAATACAGAGATCTAATTAAAACATCCCATGCTTTCAACTCTTTGCTGCGAGCAAGAGGAGTTTACACAGCACAGTTCTCTGAGCCTCCCGCGTCCACAGCTAGGTGCAGCGCCCAGTGGCATTCAGGGCCGGACTTGCCTTCTCCGGGAGCAGGGTCGGAGTGCACCTGGCCCCTGCTCTGTGCTCTGTGCTCTCTGCACCTGCATCCCACCCCTCTCTGGTCTGGCCACAGCTCAGGGTATCCAAGGTGGTCACTGGATCTGGGGCTTCTGCACTGTACCAATCAGAATGTTGAAAGCTGCAGGTGTGTTCCCAAGCAAGGCCACTTCCTGTGAGTGTCAAGTGCAGCCTAGGACACACAAACACTGAAACCCATCCAGTGCCTTCTTTTCAGGCAAGATTTTGTTTTGCATTGCAGTTTTCTGTATTGACGGGCTGGTTGCTGATCGGTCAGGACAGTGAATGCTGTGTACCTGAGTAGTAAAATGAGGCTGCTCACGTGCCCTGTGGGCATCCCCGAGGGAGAGTGAGGGCCACATGGATTTCTGCTCCCTTCATGCAGCCTGCGTGATTCTGGCTCCCGAGAAATCAGCACTGGACACCTGCAAGTGGCTCCTGGGTCTGCGGGAGTCTCTGGTGCAGGTGTTAGCTGAAGCTGAACCTCACCCGAGCCTTGCAGAACAGGTGTGACACCATATCTAGGAAGGGCACCACACACTGTCACTGTCGTTCTGATGCAGAAGCAGCAGCACAGACGGGGCATGAATTTGTGTTTTGAAACCATTTGGGGGCATCGTCAGAGACTTCGATGACTAAGCCGACGGGAACACTTCCAACACTTCCAACACTTTACACACTGACCGCAGCAGAAAACAGAGTCATGTGTGTGGGACACTAAAGACATGGCAGGGGGACTTCCAGAGCTTTCTGGATGCTTCTCAGGGAATCGAGGAGAGAGTGGAGCTGCCCTGAATGGCAGCCCGGTAGCTTCCAGACCGTGTAGGTCCCTGGCCTCTGCTTCGGCCTCACTTGGGCAAGGAGAAGATCTAGCTTATTCTAACTTCAGGGTGATGTCATGGTGAAATCTCAGCAGAGATTGAGGTGCTCAAAGCCACATCACTGGTTGTGCTAGTGACACGTGCAGAGCTCTCCTGGAGCACACTCACCCACTGCCTCTGGACCCCACCAGAATGGAAAAATACCCAGTGTGGACTTTCTGGTGGGGGCATGTGCCTGACAGCCTGTCCACACAGCAGACTGGAGGCCACTCCTATGTCCCAGGCTTACTCTTCCCAGTGCTTGATGGAGCTTTATTCCCTGAGCCAGCAGGCGGGAGATGTTCAGGTCCCCCTGGCCCTGCACATCAGAGCCTGGAGCAGCGGGGTGCAGACAGGGAACGTGCTGGGTAGGAGTGAGTCCTGGAGACAGGATGCCCTGCAGAGGACCTTCCCACTGCGCAGGACTAACCCCTCAGCCTGCTCCCCTCAGCCTGTTCACGGCTTTCCCTCCTGCCAAGGAGCTCTGTCCATACTTTCAGGAGCACTAGACCCCCATGAGGCTGCAGCAGATGCCCATGGCCCGGCCGGTGTGCCAGGGCTGGTTCCTGCAGGAGGAAGAGGCACCAGAAGTGAAAGTGCACATGGCGCCAGAATCAAAGGGACCTGGGCAGCGTTCCTGGGCCCAGCCTAAGGGGCTGGGGGACACGGTCCCTGCTCGGTCACAGCAGAATCCTTCCAGTGTCCTGGCTTTTCAAAGTTACAAGTCACCTCATAGAGCAGCGCTGGCGTCACGGCAATGCCAACCACGCACAAAGTCCTCTGTGTGCCTGAGGGTGATGCTCGCTGTGCTGCTGGGAGCCGGGGACCCAGAGCTGCAGGCCAGCGAGGCTCTTGTTAGAAGCAGGCGGTGAGCACTTTCCCTCTGAAGGACAGAGGACTGCCGTGCTTAGCGTTCAGCCTCTCTTTCCTTCCTTTGAGGGTATAAACAAGGATGGAGGCCCAGACTGACTAGGAAGCCAGTCACCAGAGTAGTGCACCCCTCTCACCACCCTTCCAGGGCCAGGAGTCAGTGCCAGACCTCTCCCGTTGGCAGCCTAGCCAGCATGGAGGTGGTGCCTTCCGCACAGCTTCTCGGAGGAGGGCCCGGGACGGCAGAATCCCGTCCTGGAGGATGACTTTGTGAGATGAAGAAGGTGCTCGCCCTCTGCACCCTGCTTGGGAGCTCTGACCCTCGGGGCTATGGCCTCTGCAGAACCCCACTGGGCTGTGTGGAGGCTGCAGCCGCACAGTCACACTCCTCCTGACCCCTCGCTCGCCCACCATTCCCGCCCTCTCCTCTCACCCTTGCTTACCTGGATCCACACTCACGACACCCTGGATGCCAAGCCCGAGCCCAGGAGCTCTGTCAACAGGGCTGGAGGAAAGCACCCGTCTCCTGTGGTATCAAGAGCTCCACCAGCAAGCTCTCCTGCCAGAGGTGGCCATGTGCAGTATGACCCCACAGTGTGTCTGTGCCTCCCAGATGTACCGCCTGTGGCCCCAGTGGCTCCTCCTGTGCCCCAGCCCCCATGCCCGGAGTGCACCCCTCTGCCATTCTAGAACACGCAGTGCTGGCTGCAGGCCATCTCTGGGCTGGGCGGTATGCGTGGGCTCAGAGCTGGGCATCTCTCCCTCACCACCCGCCAGGTGCGACTCTGGAGCACCAGCGCCCAGAAGCTTGATGTCTGTGTCCAACAATGGGGTGATCATCTCTGAGATCATTCATTAGGTCTTTCACCAGATCCTGTGTGGGCAGCCGCTCCGACCCCTGCGCTGACTGCCTGAGCCATGCGTCTGGGCTGCTCACTATCTGCGACGGTCCAGCGTCTTCTCCATAGCACTCGCACTCAGGTCCTCGCCTGTCTCTGAATCTCAGGCTGTAGTTGAGTTGTCTATTTATTTTTTTTCCAGTTTAGGTTTTTGGTGCTTTGGGGAAGGCGTTAAGAAAATTCTAAGGTGCCTTAGGAGCCATGTGGAGCACACGCCGCAAGGACACGTTACTATTTGTGGATTTTGCTCAGCCTTCCTCCAGCATTTTCTTTTCTCTAGCATGTGGTATTTTTGAGCCTTTTCCCTTTTTCCTTTTGTGGCTGTGATGAGCCAAACCCCATCTTCAGCTCTGGATTCGTACACAGCTGCAGTGGCCCTCCAAGAACACGGCTGCGTGCTGCAGGAATCAGAGTGTGGTTTCACGGGACTGCGGGGGCTGCAGCTGAGGATCGATCGGGGCTTCGTCTCGAGTCTGCCTACTTCATTACAATGCGGTGAAACGAAAATGTAGCTCAGTGCTGATGAGAGCCAGGGTGTGGACCTGAGTCGGGTCTGATGATGTGAGCACGTGTTTTACAGGGGGTTTATGAAGAAATGCATTTCTCAAAATCACGAGTCCTGCTGGTCATGTCTGACTTGCTCTCAATGATTACACCTAAAGCGTGTACATTGGGGACAGTGCCACAGTCCCTGAACAGAAGCCCATGGTCCTGAGGATCGTGGGGCCCTTGGAATTATGGGCAGAAGACAACAGACTGACTCGGGAGCTGGGCTGATGCTGCTGGGCCCTGGCGGGGGCTCGACTTGCTGGGCACATGGCCAATCACAAGGCCTCCCATCTGCTCTCTGGATTCTCGCTGTCCTCGTGGCTCCCATGCTGGATGGAATGCCGCCCTGGACTTCTGAAGAAACTTTCTCCCAAGACTTCCTCAGCTGTGAGCTCGCGGAGGTCCTGTCTTGAGTCCCTGGGGGAGTCTTCTCCATTTTTATGTAGTCAGAGACTCGGCACCTGTTTTATAAAGCTGCCTGTAGAGCAGAAGGGCTGCTCGTGCTCATCCTCCCACCTTCCAGCAGAAGGTTCTGGAAGGTCTTCCCACCACTCAGACGCTGGAGCTCCATGCTCTTCTAGACATGGAATCAGCTGCTGCTGCCCTTCCCACACGGGGCGTGGAATCAAGCAGTCATTTCAGTCTTACACCAAGACTCAAGTGACGCTGCGTGCACCTCGTGTTCCACAGTGCAAGTGGGAAGCAGGAGGAGGGAGGGAAATTTCCAGAACACCCTGGTGTGCTGGTCTGTCCTGTTGATAGCTTGGCATTCAGTGTTGCTGAAGGTCTTCTCTGGATACTGTAGTGATCTGTAAGTCTTCGAAATCCCTGATTTGCATATAAAGCACTGTTTTTGAACTAATTAGATCAGAGAAGCAACACACAAGAAACTCGAACACATCTAATGAACAAAAGTGGTCTGTTAAAAAAAAAAGGCTTAGGATCACACAGAACCCAACACAGTTGCCATCTTGGCCCTCGGGTGTAGACCTCCCCTCACAACCCAATATCCTCGGGTGTAGACCTCCTCTCAAAACATGAGGTCCTTGAGTGTAGACCTGCCCTCAGAGCCTGATGTCCTTGGGTGTAGACCTCACCTCACAACATGAGGTCCTCTGGTGTACACCTCCCCTCACAGCCTGAGGTCCTCAGATGTAGACCTCCCCTCATAGCCTGAGGTCCTTAGATGTAGACCTCCCCTCACAGCCTGAGGTCCTCAGGTGTAGACCTCCCCTCACAGCCCAAGGACCTTAGATGTAAACCTCCCCTCACAGCCCAATATCCTTGGGTGTAGACCTCCTCTCAAAACATGAGGTCCTCGGGTGTAGACCTCTCCTCACAGCCTGAGGTCTTCAGATGTAGACCTCCCCTCACAACACAATATCCTCAGGTGTACACTGCCTCTCAAAACATGAGGTCCTCGGGTGTACACCTCCCCTCACAGCCCAAGGTCCTCGGGTGTACACCTCTCATTACAACATGAGGTCCTCGGGTGTAGACCTCCCCTCACAGCCCGAGGTCCTCGGATGTACACCTCTCATTACAACATGAGGTCCTTGGGTGTAGACCTCCCATCAGTGCCTTAGGTGCAAATGCTCTGCACTTTGCTTGCCAGGACTTCTGACATGTGAGAGGAACTGCTCTCCTTTTCCTAGTGGATTAGGCAAGAAATGGGACAAATCCTGTTATTTCACTGTTACTGGTCTCTTCACCTTCTGATCTTGTAGTTTTCTTCCCCTCGAATTCCTCTGGTTTTAGTCTTCTCTTTACGGGGTCAAGTCATTGATCTGGGGCACTTTTCTTTTTCTCACATGAACATTGCAGTGATATAAGCTTCCTCTTAAGTGACACCCACATTCCACAAGCATCGGAGTTTTTCATCCTCAGTCAATTGGAAGTAGCTTTCCAATCACTAATGATCCTCTCTTTGACCCATGAGTTATTTAGAAGGCTTTTGTTAACTAAGTGTGCAGGGTTTTCCTGAACTCTCATTTGTCCCTGTCTGACTGAAGTCTTTCATGGTCTGAGGCGTACTCTGATGATCTGAGTTATTCTGAACTGACTTCAGTGTGTCATGAGGTTTATTTCCGGACCTGGGCAGCTTGTGAGTGTTCCATGGACCCTTAGGGAGAAAGCAGTGCAGCCTCCTCGTATGTCAGCCTGGTCAGATGGGCAATGGTGTTAAGCACGTGTGTCCCCAGGTCCTTCTGGTTGCCTTTTTGCTCCAAGTGCAGGTCTCATCTTGTCCCTGGGAGAGGAGAGCTGAGGTCCCAGTGACAAGTGTGAGTCCCTCTGCTTCTTCTTGACTCTGCACCTTGTGTCACTGTACACCCTGGAGCCTGCCGTGAGGTGCAGAAGCATCTACGCCATCCTGTGTCCCTGGTGACTCCAGGCTGGGCCACTGTGTGGCGTCCCCTCTTGCTTCCACTGGCGTCCCTTGTTCTGAATCCTCTGCCTGGCACTCATGTGCTGCTCCAGGCTCATTCGGTCAGTGTGAGCAGTCCTTTTGGAATGTTTCTACGTAAATCCACTCGTGTTTCCATTGTTAACATGGGCTTCTTGCAACAGTAGAAAGCTCATTTTCCTTCATTAAGTGCAACTGGGTCTCTGCCTTTTGGGTCATTTACTGTTGGTGTAATCATCGAGGGGCTGCATCCCCTCCTCCAGTTGTGTTGGATTCCCTTTTCTGTTGCTGTGCCTTTGTTCTCCTTCTCTCTCTTTGGTATGTGTCATATCTTGCTTACACTGTGCGTTCTTACTTATATTAACCATTTACATATGCTGACTCTTCACGTGTAGTAACAGTACATCTACGTGCTGAGTTTTTGCTATAGCCTTTATCACCTTTTTAATGGTACAATTTCTCATTAGAACTACTTTTACACAGTTTGCCACTCTCTTTCTGCCCCACTAGGTGAATTGAGAACTAATATTTTTACTCTGATTTTTATTGTTATCACTTATCACATAAGGGACTTTGTAAAACTGCTTCTTGAATAAATGAATGAAAATGACATATTCTACAAAAAACCTGTAAAAGAAGCAAATTATTTCATCCTCTGAACAGTGTCAGCCTTTTCCAGTTCCTAAACAAATCGCCTTAGATTCAGCGTCCATTCTGCTCTCTTGAGGAGCACCTGTTTCTCTGTGAGGCTGCTGCTGAGTCTTCACCCTGCCTCTTCACCCTCCTGCTACCTCTGCTCAGCACTTGCCCACCCCAGCCCGGCCCAGCGCGGCCCAGCGCGGCCCAGCCTCTCTCTCAGCCTGTCCACACCAGGCCTCAGTCTGCCTTGCAGCCGCCTGGCATTGAATTGGTGCTCAGAAGATATTTGAGAATCAACAAAACCAGAGGTCACTTTTTCCTTCAGTGTATTTTGTGCATTTTCTTCGGCTTCCTTTCTGAGGCCACAGAAATGAAGAACACTAGGCAGCACCTGCAGCCAAGGCAGAGAGGTGTGCTCTGAGAACTCAGACGCCCAGGAAAACGGCGAGCGTGCGGGGTAACAGGGAGTGCAGGACAAGAGTGAAGGTCATCACGAGACGCGCAAGGTCGCCTCAGCTGCTTCCAAATGCACCCTGACTTTTCCGTGACGTCAACACAGAAGTGTGGGAGTGCGTGCTGTGGCTCCGGAAAGCGACTTCCGCTGAACCCTGATTCCAGGAAATGATCCCGTTCTCCCCCGCAGTGGTCCCTTCCTTCTGGCACTGTATCCTCCACCAGTCTGTGATCAAGAGAAACGTTCACACCTTCCACATCCCTCGTGGCGATGTGTTCCGTAGTGACAGTGCGTCCACGGCCTGGGATGTGCAGGGCTGACCGAGATTTCTACCCACACCACTCCAACAACAAGGCCCACGCACCCGGCACTTCTGGGATCCAGTGCCGCTTGTCAAATGCCCACTGAGGCAGAGGTCACCAGTGTAGCAGGTGTCTGCTTCTGTGCTGCTGGAGCACGGGCACTTTGGAGACTTGCAGGGACACGTTCCTGGCATTTTTCATCATTGTCATCACCCTTAGGTGGCAATGCATGGGGTAATTGTGAGCTGTCCACGGAGCTCTGGCAGGACAGGAGCTGCCCGGACGGGTCAGCAGAGCTTGGGAGGGCTTCTGAGGCCCCAGATCTCACTTCCCTTCCTCACCTGCCCTTAGTCTTCTTCCAGCACCGGCATCTGGTGTGGGCAGTTGCCTACAGTGGTCCCTTGAGCCCCCAGGAAGCATCCACTGGGTTTGTTTCTGCCCAGCTGACTGCTCGTGCTACTTTTGGAAAGAAGCTTTCTTCAGCCATAATACAATTCACAATTTGACATGAAACACTAGGACTAACATTTACAAACTTCTTGCAAGTCTCAAAATATCTCTATGCCCATGATTGTGTTTGCCTCTAAAAATGTCAGAACAGGGATCGCGTCAAAACAGAGCAGCTGACTTGCAGCCATTAGTGACACCGCTGGGTCCAGAGGGTGATGCACGCAGCCCAGCGGAACTGCGGCAGGTTCTGATTCCAGCCCAGGTGCAGCCCACTCACCTGTGACATGCCTGAGCCCCACCTGCAGGCACGCTCAGTGCCATTGGACCCACAGCCAAGGCTTGCACTGGAGAACAGCGATGACTGGGCCTCCTGTGCCTTCAACTGGTTCTCATCTCTTGTTGCTCTTAGTCTTGAGGATGCCATGGACTTCTTACAATGGGCATGTGTTCACAGCTGAAGGCCAGCAAGGGTCTCTCACTGGCCACTGAAAACCCAGGTGTCCATCTGGTAAGAGGAGCCTGGAGCTGCACCCAGGAGATGCTGGCCTTCAGAAGCCATCCCTGGGGACACATGAGCGGACCAAGGCCCTGAGATGGAAGTGGGTTTCCAGTCTCATGTCCAGGAGCAGAGTGGCTGTGGCTCCCCGACCTTGGGGCATCTCACCTATGGGTCCTGTACTGCTTCTCAGTTGTCATCCCAAGGGGTCTCGGATGCTCCTAAGTAGATTTGTACACTCGAGCAACACAGAGCTGGCCGAGCTCCAGCACCGAGAGCCACGTGAGTGCATTTCATGGTCAGCCAGGATTCTTCACAAATTCACTCAAAGCATGGTTAGCTAGCTGGTCACTCACAAGGCCAGGAGGTGCAGAAGGAGAAGTTTGAGAGCGTTCTATGGACTTTATAATAATGCATTTGCTATTTATTTTTGGATTAATTTATTTTTGAGACATTTTTATTAAGGAGTTGAGTTGTTGTACAATCATAAATGCGTATAAAGTAAAATGTGATATGCAATTGTTCTTAAACCATAGTTATCCCCACATTGCCCACACCCTAGTCTCTAGATTCGTCTATAGTACACCCCATACGAAATATAAATGTCCATATATATGATTGTGAATTTTTCAGAATTAAATGATTGCATAAGTATTATTTGACTTCTGGGGAGGTAAACAGTATGCTACATTGTTGGTTGTCTCCCTAGATCCCTCCTTATCTTTCTTCCCGCTCCCATCCCTTTGCCTGTACCCTCTGCTCTTCCCACCTACATGTCTATGGTTCCCTTAGATTATGTGTTGCTATGCCCTTGATGGGTCTAATACATGAGTTTGATTACCTTTCACCCAATCCTGGGCTTAGCTCCAGCCTCCACAAATGATGGAAAACATTCTACCCTTGACTCTCTGCATTTGGCTAACTTCACTCAGAATGATTTCTTCCATTGCCATCCATTTACCTTCAAAAGCCACCATATCATTGCTTCTAAAGCTGAGAAGAACTCCACTGTTCATCTAGTGAGGGGCATCTGGGTTGGTTCCATAATTTAGCTATTGTAAATTGAGCTGTTATAAACATAAATGTTGCTGTGTCACTGTAATGTGCTGATTTTAACTCTGAGAAAGTACTCAGAAGAGGGATAGCTGGGTCATATGGTGATCCAACCGTAATTTTTTTAAGGACTTTCCAGAGTGGCTGTACCAGTCTGCAGTTCCACCAACAGTGTTCTGATATCCCCACAGCCCCTCCGGCATTTGTTATTGTTTATATTCTCCATTTTTGCCAATCTGATGGGAGTGAGGTGAAATCTTAATGTAGTTTTGATTTGCATTTCTCTGATTACTAGTGATTTAGAACACTTTCTCATGTATTCATTGACTTGATCAAGTTCCTCTGTTGAGAAGTTTCTTTTTGTCTCTCTGGCCCCTTCATTGATTACATTGTTTGTGTTTTTGATATTGCTTTTTGAGGTCTTTGTAAATTTGATATGAGTCCCCTGTCAGTGAAATCACAGGCCATGATTACCTCCCATTCTATAGGTTATTTCTTGACCATTTTGACCAATTACTTGGCTGTGTAAAAGCTTTTTAATTTAATGGCATCCCACTCACTGTTTTTTTACTTTAATTCTTTCACTTTAGGAGTCCTATTGAGAAAGTCTTTGCCTACTCCCAAGTGCTAGAGTGTAGGTCCTAATTTTCTTCTAGCAGTTGTATGGTAGCTGGTTTAAGTCCTAATTCCTTGATCCATTTTTTAATTGATTTTTGTGCAAGGTGAGAGATAAGGTTCTAATTTCAACTTTCTACATATGGTTGTACAGTTTGTCCAGAGCCATTTGTTGAATAGGTTGTCTCTCCTCCATGTTATATTTTGATCCCATTTGTCAAAGATCAGATGCTTAAAGATTTGTGGGTTTGTCTCAGAGTCTTCTATTCTATTCCATTGGTCTTCATTCCTGTCGTGATACCAGTACCATGCTGTTTATGTTACCATAGCTCTATAGTATAGTTTTAGATCTGGTATAGCAAAGCCATCTGTTATGCTTACTTAGTAATGTTTTGTCTATTCTGGGTTTCTTGTTGTTCCAGATGAATTTGGGAATTGCTTTTTCTGTATCTGTAAAGAATGACATTGGAATCTTCATGGAGATTGGATTGAATCTCTGTAGCACTTTTGACAGAATGGCCATTTTAATTATTTTAATTCTGCCTAACCAAGAACATCATTAATCCATGTTTACATAGCACATTTGATAGTTATTAAGACCCCACTGGAGCCAAAGACATGTTCTACGTAAGGACTTTCTCAGACATGTGGCCCCATTTGAGAGATGAGGAAATGGAGGCTTGCTAAAATGCCCTGCCAGAGGACACAAAGTGTGGATGGGGTGGCCTGAGTGGCAGATATGGACCGCAGAGTCCAACTTGAGCCCAGAGCCAATGCTCAGAGAAGGGTGCTCCTCGGTCTATAGGGCTCCCCCTCCTACCATGAGCTTGGGCAGGGTCACACAGTGCTGTCTTGCAGCAGGAACCAGGGTGCGCTGCCCCCAACTGCATTTTGTTTCCTTAGCTTTGTTATATCTTTTAATTAAAGCATGTTAACAAAGCCTAAGAAAAATAAATGGCACTGCTTGCAAGGAAATTAAATTGAGGAACTGAGCCCATTTATAATTATTGTATTTCAATTAGGCTGTAACAGGGCTGGGTGAGCAGAAAGATAAAAGGAAGCAACACTAATGCTGGAGTTTCATAAATATTTGTAAAGTCCTGTTAGAAAATGGGGGACATAAATATTGCTTTAAAACAGTCAGAGTCCCTGGGCAGGGCCCTTTATGCTAATTACTACGTAAAATAATCCCTCAGCAGCGACTGTACTAATGACGCCTTTTTCCCTCTTCAACAAATGCATGGAATCCCCTTGAAGAAAGATGTTAGATCAGTGCATGATAACCTTTTAATTTATTATTCTAAAATTAAAATGCAATTAAACTTTTGAAAGAGCTAGAATAAATTTAAATCCTTTCCCCATATTCTAATGCTTGAACATCTAATTTTCCCTGGGACAGAAGAAAACATAAATCATCACTTTGCCTTTAAGCCGTATGCACAGCAGCATTTAAAAAAATAGGTGGAAAGATATCCGATTTTTCTATTCTAAGAAATAAAAAAGCTTAGCTTCTGTTTAGTGGTAGTGGAACCCGCCCTGTTCACAGCAGTGCAGGCCGAGGAAAGAGACTGCCTGGTTTTGGGTCTGCACAGCTCCTGCGGCACGGAGCCCTCAGGCCCCTGTGCTCTGCACTCGCTGCACACCCAGCTTGGGGCAGATGTCCCACCTCAGCGCTGGCATCAGAACAGTGCAGCAGCCACTGCAGATGGCCTCCCGCCCCTTCCCTGTGTCACCTTCCACAGCATCTGGGCTTTGCTGCACCTCTGCTGGACTAGGCAGCAGAAAACAGCCTTGCACAGTACGGCCAGGCCACAGGGGAGAGGGCAGCTCTTCCTCCAAAGCTGGTGGAGCCTGGAAATGGTAAGCGAAGGCCTGGAGCACAGCTTCAGAGCCCCACAGTAGCTCTGCCTTGCAAGTCGTCACGCCAAGCGCCTGTGAGCAGGGAATTAGGAGACTTTAAGACAAAGTTTCTTCTGCCTCAAAGCTGTTCCTGCACCCTTGCTCTAAGACGCACGCGCAGACCATCCCCTCCCCGGGAGGGCTGCAGTAACGCCATGCTGTGGCTCACTGCTCCCTTTGGGTCCGCACCTGGGCCCAGGCTGCTGAGAGTGGGAGAGGGCGAAGGCAGCCCACTGCCAGGCTGTTCCTGAGGGTCTCGGTGGTGCGTGAGGGAGGAACTCTTGGGGTTTGGAGACTGAACCAGATGTCTACCCACCCTCCCTGAGGCCGGCCTGCTTCCCAGAGCTCTCCAGGCCTCCTCTGAGCAACAGGCACTGTGAAGGGGACCTCTCCTGGCTATCCTGGGCAGCAGGCACCAGGGGTAGGTGGCAAGGACTGCATTCCAAGTCTCTGAAGTCCTTACTAGGAGCACATCACAGGCTGTGGCTTCCACGCATCCGAGGGAGACTACACCTGGCCAGGACCCAGGTGAGCAGGGAGCCTCAGATGCTATGACACTCGTCATTCTGACAGCTCATCACCTCCTGGCTCTGGATCATGAACACGGAAACAGTTGGAGCCTTACACCTAAACTTAGATGGGGGTAAGATTGCCTGTCACCAGGGGAACTGGACCAAGGGGATCCAAGTCTATGCCTACCTGGAAGCCAACCCGACTGCAGGAGGATGGCAGGTGGACTGAGACCCCCATTGCTGGGTGCTCTGGGCTCCACTCCTGCCTCAGTCCTCGTGGTGGGAGGGTGCAGGCGCAGAGCAAGGGCCACTGTGTTGCCTCCTACCAGAAAGATGAGAAAATAGGGCTTCAGGTCAGGGGGACTGGACAGGACAGCCTGCCACTGTCTTTCCTGGGAGCAGCAGCCAGAGTCTTACTTGCCTGGTTCCTGGGAGAGAAGAGGGGACAATGCTTCAGAGACACCCAGGCTCCTAGCATAGGGTGGTGGCTGCTCCTACCTCCTGCCCACAATGCCTTTCTCCTCCTCCGGTCAGCTATCTGGCTGGCAGGGCTCCCATGCACTCTCCAGTTCCATTTCTGTTGCTTTTTGCAATATAAAACATGAAGTTTCATATAAAACACGGAGGGTTTGCTCTAACTTTCTTTTATTCTGTATGATCTATTCAGTGTGCACTTTACGTCTAAAGGAACACACCCATGTGTGTACACGTGTGTGCGTGTGTGTGTGTGTGTATGCACGGGTGTGCATGTGTGGGGGGTGCACATGTGTCCAAGCACGTGAGGGTCAGAGTGCAGGTTGTGTGCACCTGTGTGCGGCTGTGTGGGCACCTGCACTGCCTCTGTTTCAAAAGGCTTCCACCGTTCTTTGGTGACATGTGACATTCAGAGCACAGCCCTGCCTTAGCAGAGGTGCTCACTGGAGACGCAGGAAGGTTTAGGGAGGCAAATGCAAGGAGCAGGCCAAACCCCCTGGTCAGGCTGGCCACATGCTGGCAGGAAGCCCGGAAGCCAAAGGAGCCCAGTGCAGCTGCCCGGCCCCTGTCACCGCTCTCTGTTGGAGCCGCACACTCGGTCTCCAATTGCTTTAGCCTGAAGCAGTTGACATTTACCCCAGCCAGATAATCGAGGAATAACATTTGCGTTACAGTTTAACATGACCTCTGCCTCCACAGCTCTTTTTAGATTAGCTTCTAAAAAAAAGAGCAAAGAAGAAAGAAAGAAAAATGGTCGCTGACACTCTGGTGAGGCAGGAGGTGGGGAAGAAAGAGCGGAGCTCATTACAGCAGGGCACCCTGGCCGTCGCCAGGAGCGGCTCTGCCCTTTCTGGCTGCGGGTGAACAACTATTAAGGGAGGTATTGAAAGCAGGGACGGGAGCATGGGAGGCGTGCAGGTCGGCGGGAAGCAAAGGTTAATGGATTGACTATTACCTGTGTATGGAGCAGAGCGCCACTGGCACTCAGGAGGATTCTGGGGGCCCACACCCTTCTCCGTGAGCCTCAAGGAGAGGGTTCAGGGAGTCTAAGGCTGGAGGGCGAGCTGACCGGCTCCTCTGCAAGAACACACTCGAGGAAGTGGATCCTACTTACTCAGGCTCTTAGGGACCTGTAGGGATCTGTTCCCCACCAGCTTGTGCCCCACACCTAGTATCTCACGGCCAAGAGGCCTCAGGATTCTCCCACCATGGAGCGTGGTGAGGGGCTCAGGATTCTCCCACCGTGGAGCGTGGTGAGGGACTGGGTGCTGTGCTGAGCACGCAGTCTGTAGAGGAAGCTGTTCTGAAAGCCAGGGGTGGAGCAGTCTGATTTAAAGAGATGCCATTACTCTGCCAGCGTTGAGCCAGTCCTTACTTCCACCCATGAAAAGAAGTCCCTGGAAGGCCCCTGGTGAGGTGCTTACAGATTCATTCCTCCAAGAGGGCCAGAACACACGTCCAGTCGCCCCATCGGACGGCCCAGTGGGACACCCCAGGCTGGACTTCCACCCACGGAACTGGAGGGGACTTTGACACTTGTCCCTTGGAGAGCACCAGCCTCCCAGGACCTTTGCTTCTAGAAAGGTTTGCTTTCAGGCTCTCCTGGGGATGGGTGCAGTTAGGCCTGAGCCTGGAGCAGCAGGACTCTTGGGTCATTTGAGAAGTGGGCACCGGGGAGGGATGTGTGCCCTGCTGTAGCCCAGCCACCTCCTTGCCTGTGTTCCCATGGGGCCCAGTTGGAGGGCTACCCCCTCTTTCATGTACATTACAGACTAAAAACTCTCAGGCTGTTACAGATTCTTCAGGCCTTGGGTCCAGGACAAAGCTAGACTCTGTGTGAGACAGGCCTCAATGGTAGTGGGGACGCTGGCAGCGTGAGCAGTCCGTCTGGCCCAGGCTTGATGGCTTAGCCGTCCTTACTCCATTTAAACTTCATGGATGCTAACATTCAGCATTGCTCTATTCCACGAGCATCAAACCTGGGTCTCAGGACCGTGCCGTTCCTACCAGTGCATCATAGTCCTGCGTCCGAGCTGTCCTTTCCCAAACGTGTACAACACGCTGCTGCGCCACCCTCCAGGGCTGCCCTCTTCCTGCCCCCCTCGGACCCCCTTCCACTGACCTGGACTTCCTTCCACTTATCTATCATGTGTTCACGGGTGCATTCTGGCTGCATGTGACATTGGCTCATGGCCACATGGCCATGTGCACGCAGCATACTTCGGTAGCTTCTCCTTTTCCCACCCCTGCCCTTGATTCCCTAGCGTGACTCTAACGCTCTCCCTTCTACTCTCATGAGATCGTCTTTAAAAATTCTTTCTCTCCAGCATCCAACATAAAAGAGAACATTCGACCCTTGACTCTATCTCACTTAGCGCGGTGTTTTCCTGTTCCATCCATTTACCTGCGAAGGGCCGAATTTTGTTCTTTATTGGTGAGTAGAACTCCTCTGCATATTCATCCTGGCCGTGACTTGGCTACTGTGACTCGAGGGGCCACAAACATTGGAACAGGTGTGTTCTGTGGGATGCTGATTTTTTTTTTAAAGAATTAAGATCTAAAGATTTGAACAAATCCAAGCACAGAACATCCATTACAACTGAGTGGATGTAAGAAGAGAAGGGGAAAACAGTGGGATAAAGGGAAACGCATTTCTCCTTGGAGTTAAATTGATTTTCGGTCACTCCTGCCTTAAGATGTGGCAGTTCACTGGACATCCCAGGGCAGGGGCCTAGAAATTGTGCGGGGCCTCCGTGCATCACAGGACACCCCTCTCCTGAGGCCTTCAAGTTAAGGTGGCCATGTGGCCTGCACAAGTGGAGGTGGCCAGGGACTCCAGCAGGGGGTGTGTGGGGACAGGCACCTAGGGAGGCCGGCTGATCTGAAGCACAAGGGGAATGCGGAGAGCCACGCTCTCTCCACCCTGCCAGGGTCTGCAGGGAGGACCTGCTGACACACTGCTCCCACTTGTTATTTAATTAAGAGAGAAAGGGTTTCTTTCAGTGGAGAGAGGGCTGGAGCTGCCTTTGTGATTTTCGCTGACCAATCCAATTATGTGCGTAATCGCAAGCGCACTTTCCGAGGCTGGGGAGTCTGGGGATAATCAGCCACAAATAAATCAAGAGCCAACCAACTGCGCCTTTCTCTGCAAACTGTCCATGAGGAGGAAAATTAAACCAGAGGCCTCGCGCTGCCAGCGTAGAGCGCTGTCCCCTGATTGTTCCTCCCCCATGGAGGACACCATGGGCCTGCCCTGGCGTCTGGCGCAGTCGCAGGTAGCGGTTGCTGCAGGGACTGTCGGAGAAGCACAGTGAGCCACATTCTACGCAGACTTCCGTCCTCGCCACACGGAGACGGCAACAATAGCAAGGCTCCCCCTGCAGAGGTGAATATTGAAATAGTTTGTTTAGTTTTTGGTTCAACAGCCCTCCGGGGCTGTATCTTTCTGGATACATTTATTTCAAGGTACTTAAAAATGACTTTTATGAGATAATTTAGGCAGTGATCATTTCTGTTGAGAAATGTGTCCTTTCTCCCTCTCATTCATCCGCGGCTGAGATATTTCTGTTTGTCAGAATGCCACGGCTCTTAACAAATGGCTGAGGGCTGACTGCTACACTTTATTAAAAAGTAATAACAATCTTTGTACGTACCCTTCTCATTGTGGGGAACCATGAATCAAAGGACACTGCGTGTCTCGGCCTGATAAATGGGCCGTTTACCAGCTGAGGAGTTATTTAGGACTGGCTATTAATTTAACTCACATTTATCTTCCCTGAATGGGGGAGGTGGCGGCGATAGGGCTGCGAATGACCGGCAGGACGGCTAAGTGCGCATTATTTATTACCACTGCCTTACAGGGCTGCACAATATGTTTAAGAAAAAACAGTGCCAATTACCGCGGTTAATCTCGTCAGGGCAATAACAAATTTCTTCCCCACACAAGGCAATTTTTATTCTCACACTTTTTCTCCTCTACCCAGACTTTGCTTAGCCTTCTCCATCATTAGACTCCATTTCCCCGTCCTCCGGATCGTCCGCAGGGCTCAGGCCCCTGCCCCACCTTTGTCTGGAGAGCAGCCCTGGGTCGGGGCGGTTCCCACATCCCAGCATGTCCTTAATGAATATCTGTTGATAATGCGGTGGTGTGGTAGGTGTTGCACATCAGATTGGCATAAAACAATAACACTTTATTATTCAATGTTCCCTCATTAATAATAATGCCTTTTGCAAAGCTTTTCAATTTACCTCGCTCTTAATGTGCAAAATAACAATTGGGAATCGGTGATCATTAGCATTTTTTGGCCAATTAACTTCACTTTGATTGATCTAACATGGAAGATTAAAGTATTTCTAATAAAATGAGTCCTAGGCATGAATTAAATCCAAACACAAACGGTTTCACTTGCTGTCCGAGAGCCCATGGTGAGCGCCGGCTGCTACCTCCAGTGGGCCCTTCTGGGGGCTGTGCCAGGTATCCAGGGGCCCAGCCTGGTCCCCCAGAATGCACTCCCTCCAGTGGCATAGAACCAGCCGGTGGTGAACAGAACTGTGACTCAAGCGTGGATTCAAGTGTCCATGTGCCCTTGAGCACAGCCCTGGCTTCCTGCGAGCACTGCCGCCTGTCCCCGTGTAAGTGGAAGGGCTGTTCTGCTCTAGTGGGGGCATGTCATGACCTGGCTGTTTCTGTGCGAGTGGCTTCCGGAGCAGAGGAGACGGACACACCACAGCCTCGCCCTGCTGTGGTCTCTTGGCTTTTCTGACGGATGGTTCAGTGTTTGGTGACCCATGAGGGTCCTAGGAACTGAAGCAGAAATGGGGGCTCTTTGGGTCTGCTCTGAGGAAGCCAAGGCTAGCCCTCAGTGCCAGGGAGCAAGGTTCGGCTGGATCTCCGTGCAGAGTGGGGCTCACAGCAGTTGCACCCAGCCACAGGCTGTGACCCAGGGGTTACATCAGAGGCTAGCAGAACAAGACCTGATGGAAGTGTGATTCTGAAGACACAGTGGACATATGCACATGTATCTGGGTCCTGTTGCATATGCTCATTGACATGTGCCTTTGCCTATGTATTTGCATACTGGTGCACACGCGCACCGACATGTGCATTTGCACATGTATTTGCGTATGAAGCTACACAGTTAGATACTGCAGCTGTTAGGTAGCTGGGTAGACTTTAAACGGAGCCCACTAGATTTGTATAACAAAGGTTGTTCGGTGGTGGTGGCCTGCATCAACATTCAGGAAACCCTGATGCACGGGTGTGCTGGGGCCCCTGAGACCAGCAAGTGTGGCCCTGTCCTTGATACTTCCTCTCCGCCCGTTTGCTCTGACCTTCCTGCAGGGACTTTGGTCTCTGCCCTTTGCTCACATTCTGTGTTTTACGGACCAGTTTGCAGCCTTCTCTGCCCACTTGGGTTCCTCTCCCTAAGGCGATGCCCCCAGGGAACCAATGTCACTCACTTCTGTTTATGGAGACTCATGGAGCTGGCCTCAGAGGTTCTGCTAGCAGAGTGCTGTGCTTGCTCATGGGCAAGGCCCCCTTGGTGAGCTAGGCCCCCATGCTGCAGGAGACACTCCGGTCTCTGGGGAACGCTGTGTCCTTAGCACTTCTGCTGACCTTCACAGCTGCGTGGCAGCGCAGGGCAAAGTGTGAGCTTCAGGTCTGTGCCCGCACATACTGGCTTATCGCACCTGTGGTGTGGAAACTTTCACCGTCTCTCTGCGCCTCCTTTCCTCCTCTGGAGGGCAGAGCAGAGACAGCCACCACCTCCCTGCAGGGTTATCTCCTGTCTGGTCTGTCCTGTGGGACTGCACACCCAGACAGGGGCCCTGCAGAGTCTGCAGAAGCCTTTCTGGTGCAGGTCCCTGAGCTCTTGATGGAAGTGGCCAGGCAAGGTCATACAGGACCTTGATGTTCCCAATGTCACCTGCTTCAGGGGACGCTGCACTAACTACAGCACACCAAGGCAAAAGCAAAACAACACAAAGGAAACTGCTGGGTGTGGAATGGCCTCGGCCCCCAGGGTTAAGGACCAAGACCCCCTCCCAAGATGCCACTGAGTTTTAAGCCCTGCAAGTGAGAGCGCCATCAGCTCTAAAGCAACTGGCCCTTCCCCACTATAGGCAGTCAGAGTTGTCCACGTGCCCAAGCCACCACTCCTCTGACCCTGTGTCCTGCTGCCAGGCTCCTCCTCCCCACATGGGTCCTCACTGAAGCCTGGGTTCTCCCTGCTTCACCACCTGGCAGCTTCCTCCCAGCTCTGGTCAGGGTCCACCTGATCCTCAGGCAGGTCCTGGACCTTACTCTCCAACCCACTCAGACTGGCAGTGTCCATGGGAGGACCAGCCACCCACTGGCCCCTGCTCTCCTCTGAGGCCCACTGGCCCCTGCTCACCTCCCTGTTGTGCTGAGTCCTGCCAGGAAGTGAGACTGCTGCCTGTGTCCTGGCCCTGGTGCACTGACTCTGAGGATGGTAAGTTCTGTCTCTTATGTCCTAAGGGCCCTGTGACATGGCCCCATCCCACCACAAGTGCCCTCCAGCATGGCTCTGCTTCAGGCTGTGGAGGATCACAGGCTGGAGAGACCATTGTCCATGACCCTTGTTCAAGTCGTGGATGTAGTCACCGTCTTGAGAGTCCACAATGCCTCGTCTGAAGCTCCGTTAGTGGGAGCAGAGGCTCATCCTCTGGGCACAGTCGACTTGTAGAGACATTGAGCAGAAATGTGCGGACTCAGAGGCCAGGAGGGGGGTGCCTCTTGCACAGCCTCTGCGGACCACAGGCCCCTCCATAGGCAGTTTCTTTTAGAGGCTTAAAAATGCACTCACCCCTCCAGAAACTTCAGTTCCAGTGCTAACTGGCCACTTTCAGCAGTAATCCTGTCCTGTCCCCTTGATTTCAGAAAAGTTTCCCAAATAACCAGAGGCCTCTTCTCCGTTCCCACCAGCAGGTGGGGGCTCCACCTCCGTGTCATAGCATGGAGTATGGTGGCTTCCTGCAGGCTCCCCCACTGCCTCTGCTTGGTCTCCATTTATGAGTGCCCCCACTACTCCCCACTTGGTCTCAGCTTCGGACTGTTCTAACCCACTCCAGCTCAATGTTTTTGGGAGGCTCCATGTCCCAGTGCCTCCAAGGCTGCAGGCCCATCTTAGTTGCCTTTTCTGCCTCCCATCTTTCTTTCCGGCTGGGAGTCTAGCTACCTGTTCCTCCCTCCCTGTATTGGCACACTCCTCACTGGTCCACGCTGGAGGTCCGAGTCTCCACCTCTTATCCGCACTGGAGTTTGAATCTCGTAGAACTTCAGTCTCAGAGTTCTGGTGCTGTTGCATACTTTCCTTCCGTCTTGCTGCTGCAAGAATGCCAACGCTTTTCCTTTGTGTGTTCAGCACACTTCCAGCCCCACAAGTCCAGTGTCTCAGTTTCCTGGGAGTCTGGGGTATGGCACCTGAAGACCAGCTCACTTTCCTGCCTTCTGTGCCCATAAGTGACTTTGGGCTCCACCTACAGGTCCTGGGCCCCAGTGGCCTGGGGCGTGGCTTCTCTGTGTCACCCAGAGTGCATAGCTACTGCTCCCAGCAGGCATCCCAGGCTAGTGTCTTTCCTCTCCTCCCCCATGTGCCCCTCCAAGTGCTGCCCTCACCTCTGCAGGCAAACCAGTCTCCTCGCTCTCAGGACACGCCTCGCACCTCACCCGACATTCACATCCAGCTCAGAGAACACCCAGGTCTTGAAAGAAAATACATAGTTTTTCCTATAATAAGTGAAAAAATAACTGAAAAGACACTTTGTCACCGTATTTGCATGTGATAAATTCTTTGACAAATATTAAGCTTGCTATTTTATTTAAATACAATTTTTCCTCGCTAAGTGTATATATACACCCATGTGTGCGTAGGTATGCATGTATACACATACTCTCACTTCCTGTTAGAAATTCAGGGGATTCTAAGATACAAATTAAGACTTTTTTCCTGGCAGACTCCTAAATGAACACCCTCATCTTCAGTTTGCCAACACATCCCCCTCATTCAACGCTTTTTACGATGCAAAGCTGCAGAGTGTCCAGGATGAAAGTAGCATCTTACTATTTAAAGACGCTCTTGTGAAGTCTGGATGCTCCTGGCAGACTCCGGTACAAATCAGAGCAGAGGGAAGAAGGGCTGGGGGCAGCCTTGGCCCTGGGGAACAGGTGCAGCCTGCCTCAAGGGAGGGTGTGCCATGAATACACCGACACACCTCACAGCGACAGACCTCTCAGCCGCAGCCCCTGGAGCTCGGGAGGGCAGCAGTCATTTCTGAGCCGGCTTCTGCAGGTCCAGTGCTTTCCAGAGCTCCGTGGAGAAGCAGGAAGCAGCCCACTCCCAGTGGCTCAAAATCCGGGCCAAGTTGGTCATGTCGCAGCTGGGAAGGCTGCCCAGACACCTCTTCCTCCCTCTCACTACGAGACCCTGGCGTGTGAACAGTGGTCCAGGAGCTGGGGCAGTTCAGCCAGCCGCGGTGGCCACGGTCCCCAGGGACCTCATCTTTCGGCTCCAAGTCCTGTGCTTTAGGAACACCGCCTCCCTCATCTCTTTGCCTTTGCTTCTTGGCAGGATGAGGTCTACCTGGGCCTTTCTCATTTTTTCCTATATCCTATCACCTAAACTGTTGATGTCTGACTTTTATCTGGGGTTATTTCACACATTTAAATTTACAATAAAAGCCAGTAGCAGAGTGAGAACATAACTTTAATATTTGTAATAAATGCAAACAAAAATATATTAAGCAGATATCTGATTCTAACAAAAATAAAGTATTTTCCTTCAAAAAGTACTTAACTTTATAATTAAAGAGGTTTTGCATGTGTATAATTTTTGAATAAATATTCCAGTGAAATAGCAGTAACGGCTCAGCAATTCCTCCAAGGCATGCAAATTCCCCCTTCTCTTTCGTGAGCAACGATGTGGATCTTGAGGGGCTGAGGGGGGCCTTCAGCGTTCCAGCAGAGAAGAGGACCCAAGCTGTTGGTGTTCGATAATGCAATCAAAATGCTGGGCGTGCTCTGGAGGTTTCCTTTGCTTTTAAGCAGGAAAGTGAAGCTTTCACTGTGCTTGGACCTTGAGTTTCTTCCCTGTGCTTCACAAGCCGTTTGTTCAACTTATTTGCAAAATTACAAAATACATTAGCTTAAATTAGAGAATTCTATGTGTATCGTCTTTAAAGAAATGTGAAATAACGGTGAAGCCCTCTTCTGCTTCCATCAGTAGCAGCCACACACAATGTTTATACTGCCACGTGACTTTCTGACTGAGACCCACAGCTCGGGGCCTGTGTGAGACTGCAGAGGAAGAAACTCAGATGAACTCAGATGAGGCAGCTGGGGAGAAGCGAGGGCAGGAGGTGGTGAGAGGGGCAATGGGGACATCACTCATGCTCACACAGTACCTGGAAAGAAGGAAGCTTGGATGGGCCCAGCTACATGTCACAGGGAGACCTTGAACAGATGCACATCCTGACCATGTGAAAAAGTAAGGAAGGGGCCCCTGCAGGTCTCTCCAGCAGCCATCACCAAATGCTGGGACACAAATGCTATGTAATTAACCCTGACACTAGGTTGGTGACCTTGAACAAACTTCTCCATGTTGCCTGCCTGTGTCCTCACAAGAGGGAACAAAGTCCTACTTTTCCTACTTTGAGGCTAAAGAGTATGGGAAAATCCTTAGTGCCCATTATATAGTACGAATTCAGCAAAGTGAAGTTACCTGTATCACCATTATCACCTTTAGTACTATCATCATCACCATCTCCATCACTATCACTGTTATCATTGCCACCACCACCACCATCACAATCACCATCATAAACACCATCACCACGGTAACCACCATCTCTACCATCACTACCCCAACATCACCAACTTCATCGTCATCGTCACCATCACCACTACCATCAGCATCACCAAGATTACTATTGTCATCATTGTCATTATCACATCACTACTACCATCCACACCGTCTTACTATTATTACCATCACCATCAACACCATCATCATCACTACCATCAACAACACCAACTCTACTTCATCATCATCACCAACACCATCATCACCAACACCTCCACCTCCATCCCCATCATCACCATCAACACTACCATCAACTTGATTATCATCATCACTACCTTCACCATCACCCTCACCATCACCAACACTAACACCATCACGACGACCATCAACATTACCAACTTTACTATCACCATCAACACCATCACCATCATCACCACCACCATCATCACCATCACTATCATCACCACCATGACCATCACTACCATCATCACCACTACCATCAACATCACCAACTTTACTATCATCATCACCACCACCACCATCACTACCATCATCACCACTACCATCAACATCACCAACTTTACTATCACCATCACCACCATCACCATCATCATCATCACCACCACCATCACCATCACCATCATTACCATCAACTTCACGATCACCATCACTACCATCACCATCACCATTCCCATCCCCATCATCACAACCATCAACATCATCAACTTCACTGTCATTACCACTACCATCACCATCACCACCATCACCATCACCATCACCATCACTACCACATCACCACTACCATCAATATCACTAGCTTCACTATTGATGCAGGATTTTTGAGATGAGGCCAGATTCTCTGCTCCCACTGGTGTATGGAGTCTGGGCTGACTACAGATTCCAGCAGTCAAATTAGCCTATTTCTTGTGTTTGCAGCTATTCCCAGGAATTTGGCCTGACTACAGGTTTCTACAGCTGAAATAGTGTTAGCAGCTCCCTAGTTAAAGCTGAATGTTGCAGCTCTTGGTATGGAAATTCACCCTGGGAATTTGGCTCCAATTTTCTGAGTTCTTGTCTCATGAAGTTGAAGAATAAAATCCATGGACAACCACGGAAGGAGGAGTAAAAGGAGTAGGATTTATTTGAGGAAGAAGAGCAGAGACTCCACAAGGCGGAGGGGTACCTGGAAGCAGGACACCATCTAATGTAGGTTAGGCCAGGGATTATATTGATCTTGGGCATGAGCATAATTAGCATTCATGTAAAATAGACATTGAGAAATGCATCAACATCATTGGTTGAATTCTATACAAAACAGATATTGAAACTAAGCACCAAAGTCATTGATTAAAATCTATGCAAAATAGGTATCAATTCTTTCCATTTTTCCATCTGTGTTACCCCCACTTCTTAGTTTTCCTGCCTCTGTGACAAAGTAGTTGCTTCCACAGGTGAGCCTCATGGTCATTTGCATATGAAGGCCCTAAGCATACCTGTCAACCATTCTCTACTGGCTAGCTTCTAAGTGTGGTTGAATGGGGCCCATGGTCCTGACTACCTAGCCATTTTACTATCTCTCCTAAAACTGTCTCACCATCACCATCACCATCATCACCATCATCACTACCATCAACGTTATCACTATCATCACCACCACCATCCCCATCATCACCATCATCACTACCATCAACATCACCAACTTCACTATCACCATCACCACCATCTCCACCACCATCACCATCACCACCACCACCACCACCACCACCATCACCACCACCACCACCACCATCATCACCATCACCAACAGCACTATCATCATCATCACCATCACTGTCATGACTATCATCACCGTGATCACCTGGTACAGGTCCAGCATTTGAGTTTGCATCTGCAAGAAAAGCAGAGCAGGAGGAGCCAGCCTGCCTCCATGTTGCCCATACCCCATCTTTCTCAGAGCACCTGAAATTTCCAGAGATCACACTGCACTGCGACACCAGAAAACCATGATCAGAGACAAATAACTACCTGACCAATATGAGGACTCTGCCACACTCACTGGGGCAGCTCTGTGTAATCTCTAATCTGAGGTTTAAAATAATTACCAGATTTAAATAGATAGACTTCCTTAAGGGTCACTTACAGTCCTCATTCCTTGTCACTCACTCTTCTCCTGTACTTTGATTAAATGTTTGATCAAGGTTGTAAAGATAACCATATTATTATAGCCGCGACTTGAGAATGGGACTTATGAGAATACACAACAATGGCCACAATGACATAAACAGGTGACATTCCTCGTCCATGTTCTGATGCTTTCTTTAGCCTCTGGAATACTCACAAGAGCAAACCCCATGTTAATTTCCAGGAGCTTCTTCCAAGCAATCTTCTTATTTCTGAACTCTCAAGCACGTGGGACTTTTCTGTTTTCAGGGAAGAGCACTTTCCATGGAGTTTTCGTGTGACAGTTAACTGTTTTCCATTTTTCCTTAACTCAACCTTTGCCTATTTATACATGACAGAGTAAGTGAAACATGAAAACCAGCCTCCTCACTATGAAGAACTGGTTCACATCAAGACTCAGATGAACACTGAGAACACCAAGGTGAACGAAAGACGGCAGATGCTAAAAGACAAGTGTGTGATTCTGCTGACGTTAGATAATTAGCAGAAGCAAATCCATGGGGACCGGAAATGGAGTAGCGATATCTGGGGACCGAGGGAGGGAGCAGGTGGGGTTCATCATTTAAGTTTTGACTGGGTGGAGGAAAGTTCTGGAAGTATGTAGTAGCGATGGTTACAAGACATTGAGTGTAAATGCCACTGAAATGTGTATCTAAAAAGGGTCGAAATGGTAGTTTCCTGCAGTATGTATTTCACGAAAATAAAAAACAGGTTAAAAATCAAATTGCGCAGAGAGCGAGGAGCCAGGTGGAGCTCAGGGACAGTCCTCTTGGCCGTGCCTTCCACTGGAGGCACAGGCGCTCCCTGGCGGCAGGGCCTGGGCGGGTGCTGCCTCAGCCTGCAGGCTCTGGGGCCTCAGAGGCCCTTCATTATTTATTAGCGAAAGCAATCTGGCGGGTGGCAGCCAGAATCCAATACTGAAAGGTCACCCGGCCAACACTCGAGCCAAAGGGTGTTAAAGCAAATACAAATACACCTTTTTAATTTCGGCTGGATTGATTAGATAACAATTGCAGGGTGTCGAGGTCAGGAGGCGCCAGCCTGCAGGTCAGCGGTAGAAAGGCGCTCGGGGCAGCAGTCACAGGGGTGCTGGGCCGAGCCTGCGGCAGGCCACCCCTCTGTGCCCCAACCTTGTCTTAGAAAATGAAGAAATGCCCACGCCCGACCAAGCGCTTTGAACGGAGCCCTGCATGGAGGGCTGAAGGCCACTCCAGAGTCAGCACAGGTTAGGAATTACACGCTGTTTGAAGTCAAATACACAGAGGCTCTCAAATATTTTAAAAGCAAAAAGCAACCCATGTGCCCAAGTGAGCTGTAGCTGTCTGGGGCCCGGAGTCACCATCCCCTGCCCTGGACCTTCATGTGTGGCCTTGGGGTCCAGTTCTGCCCTGCAGCCTCCCTAGCCAGGGAGGAGAAGTCCAGAGTGGGGCTGGGTGGCTTCTGGGACACAGTCATGTCTTGTCTGCCTGCAGCCGAGTCATCCCTGCACAGCTCCCGTGGATGCTCGGGCAGCTGTCCTTGTGGGCTGCAGCAGGGACAATCTTCTGGCAGAGACGTGCAAGTCCTTCCTGTCCTGCTGCCCTGCTGCTTCCAGAATCAGGAAGCACATGAGCGCTCCAGCCAGACTGCAGAAGCCCCAACAGGCCGAGTGACCCAGTAGGCACACGTTGGAGCACAGCAATGCTGGCTGCTGCTTACAGGAGCATGAATGTCCAGGAGGACCTGCCAAGACCTCTCCGCTGGTCAGTGCGTGAGCTCCAGAGCAGGGCTGGGGCACCACTCCGCAGGGCACTGCCTGGGGTTCACCCTCCCACACTGTTTCAGGGTTGTGTTGATGGAGCAGCAGGCGGGACCTGCAGCAGGGTGAGCAGCAGGCTGGTGCAGTGAGGTTCCCTGACCTGGTGGAGCCAGAGGAACAGGTGTTGTGACGAATACCACTGGGACAGGGGTCCCATTGCTGAGCAGCATAGCTTCCTGGGAAGCAGCCCCTCTGGCCATGGACAGGAAAGCCTGTGCAGCTTGACTTCCACCTGCTTCTGGCCCATTCGAGGGAAGGTTCCAGAACGCCATGTGGGGGAGATCATCATTGCCAACCTCTCTCCTGCTCCCCCTCACCTGGCAGAATCCGTTTCCAGCCTCAGGGTGTCCATACAGGCTTGGGACAGGTTGATACACCTGCTCACAGGCGTGGCCGCCCACCTCCACAGGGCACACTTGCCCCTAGTCAGCTGGACAATGTGCAGCCACAATAAACTGAGGACCGGGATATCTGCTCTGCATTTTGGCCAGAAGTAACCAGGGGCAAATTTGGAGAACTGGATCTCTTACTTTGAGATCAGGAAGCTGAATGCAGAACAGGATTTCCAGCCACTCACTGTGAGAATGCTAGAAAATGGACTTGTGGATGGGACGCCTGTCACTCATGCTGGTATGCAGGCTAGGACCACCTGCACTCGGCCACGTCTTGTGCAATCGGTGGAGACTGGCTGACGTCCATCTTCCATGAGTCTCTGGACTGGGAAGCGACAAAGGTAAGAAAAACTCATTTGTTATTAAGGCTTACAAGTGAATTAGAAGCTTGAAAACAAACTTTATGCTCTGTCCTTGAACCCAAAACACGTGGGCATTGATCAAGAGAAGCTGTCTGTGCTGTTTCCCAAAGAATGGGAAACTGTCAGCTCCCAAAAGAAGGTGGGTCAATAATGCCCCATGTCACAGGACACCCTCTTTTGATAGATGGGGCTGACAGTTTGCTGACTGGAAAGTTTACTAGGGCTCCTGAGAAAACCAACAGCCCGCTTTGGCCATGGAGCCAGTGGGGGCAGCCTCTCTTCTCCGTCCCGCCTGCTTCCTTTCCACTCCGGCAAGCCCACACCTGTGCCCTCAGCCATGCCATGGGGGAAGCAGACTGCTTGGTGCCCTGGATCCTCCAGGGGGTCCTGCTCCTGGTGAGGGGCGTGTCCTTCCAGCGTGGTGGTTGCCCAGAAATCTGGAGCTGGTAATGCAGGTGTGCTCAAGCACAGAGTCTTTAGAAATAAATGTCTGGGTGTGTTCTCTCTGGACTCTTGCTGAATGAATGTATGTGTTTATTTTCGAATTTTAAAGATTTAAAAATGTACATGCTAGACCCTCTCTTTGGCATCAAAAGGACATTTCCCTACAGAGGGCAAAGTGCCAGGGGAACGCACCCTCCCGTTGGTTGAGAGCTGGCCCTAACCAAGATTAATGAGCACGTCTCTTCTCTCAGGCCTCAGCCAGCTATCAGAGGTTGGCCGGACACGTAAGGCAGGATGAGGAGAGATAGGGGAGTGCGCAGCATCAGGCACCGGGAGCACCCTTCTCCTCCTCCCCTTCTTTATTTACTTTCTGGCTTTGGCAATATGTCATGGGTTCCGCTCATTTATCGAGTGCTAGGTCTGGGTGCTGCGTCTGACACTCGATCTCCCTTGCTTCATCTGCAGATGACAGTGAGTCACGTCGTGTGACTAGGGCCTGCAGTTCCCTGCCAGCACCCCGGAAGTTAAAACTAGCAGATCAAACCAGTGAATTTCATGTGTATCTGTCGTTTAGTAGGATGGCTTCGTTCACCATAATTACCAACATAACCTTGTTCATGGTGTAATGTATGATATAAATAATTAAATAAAAATCACCTATCCGATACCCAACCTTCAGAGGAGCTGGCCGTGGCTGCACACGCACACCCGTGTGCCTACATGTACACGGGGCTCCCACACATGCTCTCGCACAGGTAGGACGCCTGCACGTGAAGGCTGGGTCGGGCACTGTCCCTGAGGCCCCTGCTGCACTCCCAGCGACCATGCAATGCTGTTTCTCCCTATTGTTACCAGGAAACATTTAACCCAGTTGTCATGGCAGTAAGCATTTTAAAAAAAAATATATAATGAAATGTTTTAATGATGGTTTATGATAACAGAAAATCAATGCTACTCGTCAACGGGCCGCTTATGAGCAACCGAACTCTGCCTGCAGCCATGGGAGAGGCAGGAAAGGGCAGGTGGCAGCGGTCATGAGGTCTGCTCCAGGGTGGTGATTGCTTCCAGCAGACCATCTCATCCCGCCCCACGGCAGCCCTGGAATAGATGCTTGGCTCTTCTCTGCAGACCTGTAAGTAGGGACCGAGGGCATGGCTCGGACCTGAAGTTGCTGGGGACTGGGCAGGTGAACGGTCAATGGGTTTGTGTGGGTGCAGCCCTCCAGGTAGCTGGGAGTCCAGGCTGCAGGGGCCCAACAAAACCAAGGAGTCAGATGGGATGCAGAGGGGTCAGGCATTTGTCCCTGAAGGCATTCGATGGTAGAAGTGGTGCGTGGGAGTCAGGGGTGTGGAAGTCAGGTGTGTGGGAGTCAGGCATGGTGGAGTCAGGTGTGGAAGGAGTCATGTTGGGATGCTCATCTGAGACAGGAGAGTCTGACAGGCGCGTTCTAGCACACGGCGGGGTGAGTGGGGCTTCTGCAGGGAAGGCATGCAGGTATTGTGGAGTCCAGGGTGGGAAGTCCTGGGCCGTGACCGCTCAGGCCAGCTTCTGCAGGGTGTCCTTCCCAGGTGAAGGAGGCATGGACCAGAGGAGGAGCTAGGCTGAGACAGGGAGGGCACAGGCCAAGGAGGGTGAAGGAGAACATGGAAGGACCCAGCCCCATGGAGGACCAAAACCAAACTGGCTTCTTTACGGAAGGGCAGGAGAGAGCACAGGCCCACTGACAGGTGAAGTTTGCAGAGTTGCTGGGGGAGGTGCTGAACCGAGGGCACAGGCAGGACATGCTGGGTCCTAAGTGCAACTGGGCTGCAGGGTGGTGCAGGGGGTAGTTAGTGCCAGGTTGCAGAGCAGGATGTGGAAACTTCCCCAGAAACACCCTTGTCCCTGGAGAAGCAGCAGGATGTGCCAATCAGGGTAGCAGAAGAGGGGACCCAGAAGTCAAGATCAGGGCTCTGAGGACGTGGGATTGGACGGGTGCTGGCGTGGTTGTAGACGAGCAGGTCCACAGAGCACACAGCAGCCAGGCTGCCGCAGTGTGGAAGCCCCCTGTGTTAAGGAGCCTAAAAGCTTGGCCACCATGTGGGGAAGGGGCTGTTGAGCAAGCAGGTGTGCAATGGTCCAGCTGGTGGAACAGGAGGGGTCCAGCAGAGTTTAGAGGACAGAGAGAGCAGGAACGTGTGCTAACTTTTACTTAATCCGACGGAGACAGTTTGTACATGTTCTGTTTAACCTGCACAACCACTCGCGAAGGAAGCAGCCTGACTGCAGCAACAGCTCCAAGGGTTGGGGCCTACCACACTGGGAGGCGGATGGGCTGAGATCCTGGCCAGCCTCTTTTCAGGGGCAGGATCTCTTGTCCACACCTGATTCGAGGGTGGGTGCCCAGGGAGGAGCCCCACTGCTTCCCTGTGGACTTGGTGGTGGAGAGGAGACCAGAGAGTGAGGCTGGCCAGTGGGGAGCCTGCCTGGCCACACTCAGTGCCCCCAGCCCAGCACCAGGGTTGGGGGGACTGGATCTTGTCGGGTGTGGGCCCTCAAGGAAGGAAGATATGAAGTCCATCCAATTTACCTAACAGTCAAAACCACTTCCAAACTGCCACTCACCCGATAGGGCTCATCGAGAAATCAGAAGGCGGCCTAGCAGGTGCAATGAATGGCAAGGACAGCATCACTGAGAGACCCTCACCTTGTGCTCCTAGAGTGTACCCCAAGCTCTGGGTTTGCAGACCACCAACGTAGCTGGCCCTGGAGGACTCACCCAGACAGCCCTTCAGGGATGGAAGGAGGCCAGTAGATATCCTCCACCTCCTCGGGGACAGTCTCACCCACTGGGAGCTGCCCTCCCCGAGTCTCCCTTTCCAGGGGCAATGGGCATCCATGCTCCAGCTTGAGCAGAAGGGGGTCTTCTTACTTCAGAGCTGGCTAGGGTTACCCCCACCCGGGGACAGCCCTGTAGAAGCCTCCTCCCCACAGGTGTGAGCAGCCATGCCCCATCCCTGTCTCCATCTGCAGCAGGTAGGGACCCAGGGAGCAGCAGAACCCCACTGTGCTTCAATTCTCACACCTCCCAAGGCAAAGACCTGTGGTAAGTGAAGTGCTCCTTGTGCAGGTGAAGGACAGGTGGCTTCTCAACAGCCATGCCTGCCAGGAGGAAGGTCACCTCTGTCAAAGTCATCAATGGATTACATTTGAAACACCTGAAGTGTTCACCGCACACTGGAGACTCAGTTTGCCAATCAGAGAAGTGAGCGCAGCCGGGAAGAAGCTCCTGGCAGCTGTGTCCGTGTGAGCATGTGACCGATGTGGCATCTTCCAAGGCGGGCAGAGGCATTGACACGGTGATTGACACATGTGCAGCCATCTATGTTCCTTCTGAGAGGCCAGCTGGAGTCTGGTGACCTCAGAGTGGCTAAGGCTAAGTCTGGGGAGCAGTTCACTATGGCTGCCCTCTGGTTTTCTCTGGCGTACACCTGTGCTCTGCATCTGACTGCTTTTGCCTTGCCGCTCCTGTGCACGCCTCTCTTCTGAGGAGACTTTAAAATCTTCAAGGTAAACAAGCAACCTAAAGCCTAGTGGAGACGGGGCTCTCAGCCCCCCACCCTGTCTCCATCTATAGGTCCCCTTCTGAGGGCATCCAGGACCTGTGGCTGCCCCCATCACTCCCGGCCCATGCTTCCCAAGAACCTTTCTCTGCTGAGTTTTCCTTGAGACATCCAGAGAGCAAGCGCTGTTGGGATGTTGGGCACTTGCCACACACGATGCACTCCTATCCCCAAGCCTGCGATGGGCTCACTCCATCCATCACTCAGCGGAGCACCAGTCTGTTGCAGAACCCTCACTCACTCCTGCCCTGTGGGTGTGGAGCTGGGCGAGTGTGGTCCAGTGCCACCACAGTCTACCATGGACCTCATGTCCTTGCCTCTGTGGAATGTGGCTTCCTGGAGCGCGTGTCTCTGGAGCTGGCTCCTTGAGCTTCGCAATGTTGATGCGTTAGGGACTGTGGGGCAGAGCAGAGCTGAGCAGGCTCTGTGTGCAGCAACTCTCCTGTAGCCCCGTCACGGGAACGTGGCCACTGACGGCCGCCCATGCACTTCATTTCCAAACCCCGGTGGCCCCCAGAGCATTGCAGGAGGTTGTTTTGGCAGTGAGTTTCCATGGGTGGCAGAAGGCAGGAATTTTGCCCACACCTTTCCACGGGGACCATCAAGGTTTCAATAAATGCTTTGTGCCTGGTTTTCATTCATGTGTCCATGCACCCGCCGCTGATTTCTGGAGTTTAGCTTTCCACACTGAAATGCGAACTGCAATTATATTAAACTCACCGCCTTTGGGGGAGAATGATCCTGGAGACATGAGTCTCCCTCAGCATCTTCACGCCTCTGTCCACTTCACCTTGAAACTGGGCTGCTTTTCAAACTGGTGTGGCTCCAGCAATGTGGTGGCAGCAGAGTGACCACTGTGCCCTGCTTGCCTGAGACTTTCCTGTTCTATCACTGAGTTCCACAACCTAGGAACACTGGATCCTAAGCATGAAGAGGTGGCTTCCCAAGACCAGGGCCTCCCATGCCACCCAGACCTGGACCTACCATGCAACACCCAGACCAGGGCCTCCCATGCCCCACCCAGCCCAAGACCAGGAGCTCCCATGCCAACCAGACCAGGGCTTCCCATGTCCCACCCAGACCAGGGCCTCCCATGCCCCACCCAGCCCAAGACCAGGGCCTCTCATGCCACCCAGACCAGGATCTCCCTTGCCACCAACACCAGGGCCTCCCATGCCCCACCCAATCCAAGACCAGGGTCTCCCATGCCACCCAGACCAGGACCTCACATGCCACTGTAAGATGTATGTGTTTTCTGTCAAACTTGAAAGATTGTGATGTATAATCTACTACCTCCATTTTAGATCCCCTCTCCCCCTTTGAAGATAGTAACTCCCTCACCTGTGTCCCTCACCTGTGTCCGCCCACCTCTTTCCGAGGACCCCTTCCAGTACCCAGCCATCTTCTTCCAGCAAACTTGGACTCCCTACTTCTCTCGCCAACCCCATTATCCCCCAGTCGCCGCCTACTTCCTCTTGCACCTGCCTCCACCTAATCACAGCCAATCGCGCAGACTGTGCACCTGAGCTCCTCCAATTAGGGCAAAGGGTAATATTGTGTCAGGTCAACATTAAAAACCCCTCACTCCCTTGCGAGGTGCGCAGTTTTCTTTCGCCCTTCAGCCGAAGTAAAATTTCTGCCTTGATCACCCACACCCGACCACGTGTTTGATTTCATTTATAACAATTTGGCACCCGGCGTGGGGCTCAACAAGTCACCTGGGGATCATGGGGATCCTCTCTCAAGGGGAGACGCGTCCCACTGTCTTGTTATGGTGGCCCCAAGGGTGGAGAATGACCAGGACTCCCAAGGCCGACAGAACCGGAGGTGGAAGGTGAATGGGCAACGCAGGGGGGTGGCACAAGCCAGCCAGAACCGTGGAAAACAAAAAATTTCATGCACGGGCCAAAGGTAGGAACTATCTTTTTCTCAAATTCAAGGGAAGAAAGGATATATGCTGCCTTGGTGGTTGAAACATCCCATGGGGTTTGATCTGAATGGGTTTGAGATGTGTCTGGGAAACGGGGCAAATGCACCACCTACTCCAAATCTGCATTGCTAGCAACCGGAGGTTACAGTGAGGACACGAGTGAAGGCTTGGGGAACAAAGGGGGTCATATCAGACCTCCGTAAAGAAAAATAACAAGATTATTTTTCTTGGACTCAGAAACCCAAAAATCATACCCCGGGAGAAAAAGGGATGGGAAATAAAAATTCTGCTGTAGAAAAGCAGGATGCCGGCAGGGAAAAAAAATTACAGAAATCCCCTTATATAGCCCTTCAGAATACATGCAAAAATATTAGGAGGATAATCCTAAGACGAAAATGAAGGAAAAATCAAAGATGATAGAATATTGTTGCTCTTTTTGGACCAAAGAACCTATCCTAAATTCGTCAATATACTGGCCAAAGTTTGGGGCATTAAGGATTGGATATAATTATTAATAGAACATATAATTGATAAAGACCCTAACAATTGGGAAGAAATAGAATATGCTCCCTGTTAGAAAGGACCTAAAGTCCTCTTCCCTCTTAAAATCAATAAAAACAGAGAAACAAAGAGGAAAAATTAAAATGGATGAAATTATAATTCAGCTGAGGGGCAAATCCATCTCCTGCCCCCAGGAATATTCCAGTGAAGGGTGAGAAGGAGCCTGAGCTGACTGCAGCGGCTTCTGTCCCTTCTCCGATTTCATACCCTTCCCTACCTAGATTAAAAAGATAATTTGAATAATTTCTTGGCCCTCACTCTATACATGATCTGAACTCACATCTATTTTAAGTATTTTTTTCTCTAAAGAAGAAAAGGCAATTATTAGGTGATCTGCAAGGAAGACCTGAGAATGTGAACATCTAGCTGGATCTGGAGCCCCGACAACTGAGGTAAAATATCCAGCTGAAGAGCCACACTGGAATAATAACTATGAGGTACATAAGGGACATGTGAGAGACCTCACAGACTTAATTATAAAATAAATAAAAGACGCAGTCCCTTGGTCCCAAAATTTAGTCAAAGCTTTTAAAGTATGACAAGGGAAAAATGAAAGGCCAACAGAATTTTTGAGTAGATTAGAGGAACAAATGAAGACGTATTCTAGGTTAAATACTAATGATGCCTTAGAGCAAGAAATATTAAAGGTACACCATGTAACTAGTAACTTACCTAATATAATTAGAAAATTATAAAACTGAAAGATTCATAGGACTGATGGGATACTATAGATTGTGGATAGACTTTTATGCCTTTAAGTCTAGGAAACTGATCTTAAGATTTTAGATGGAGAGCCTGACCCAATCCTTTGGAAGCCTGAGGAACTTCAATCACTAGATACTCTTAAGCCCTTATCAGGGCTCCTGTGTTAGCTTTACCCTCATTTGAGAAACCATTCTATTCGTTTGTTAATGTAGATAACGGTACAGCTCTGGGAATTCTAACCCAGGACCATGGTGAACAAAAGCAACCAATAGCCTATTTATCTAAGCTCCTAGACCCAGTCTCTAAAGGATGACCTGAATGTATCCAATCAGCGGCTGCCACTGCCCTTTTGATAGAAGAAAGTAAAAAATTAACCTTTGGAGGGGCCTTAATAGTGAGCACACCCCATCAAGTCAGAACCATTCTTCACAAAAAAGGTGGGGAAATGAGTGACTCCAGAATTCTACACTATGAGGCCATTCTCCTGGAAAGGGACGATTCAACCCTCACTACTGAAAACTGTTTAAATCCAGCTGAATTCTTAATTGGGGGAAAATCCTCTGATTTTACTGAACATTACTGTATGGATCTAGTAGAATACCAAACCAAGGTCAGGCCAGACCTTAGAGAAACCCCCTTCTCAACAGGCCTTAAGATCTTTATAAATGTATCTTCCCATGTTATTCAAGGGAAATGGCATAATGGATATTCTGTAATAGATGGGGCACAATAAAAAATAGAATCAGGAAGGCTACCCAATGGGTGGGCTGCTCAGACCTGTGAACTGTTTGCTCTAAACCAAGCCCTAAAATTGCTAAAGGGAAAAGAGGGAACAATTTACACAGACTCCAGGTAAGCCTTTGGAGTTGCCCACATTTTTGGACCAGAATGAAATAGCTTGTACATGTGCCAGGGCACCAATGGGGCCACAGCATAGAGGCCCAAAACAATAGGCTAGCAGATGAAGCTGCTAAAAAGGCTGCCCTGCAATCAGAAGTCTCTATTTTTCATCTCACTTCTGTTTTATCTCCTCCTTCAGTTACTCCAATATTCAGCCCACAGAAAATTGGGAGCTTCCAAGACTCCTGAGGGAAAATGGCTTCTACCTGATGGTAGAGAAATGCTTACAAAACCCATAATGAGGGAAATGATGACCCATTTACATAAGGGAAGCCATTGAGGCCCACAGGCCATCTGCGATGCTATACTAAAAATATATGGATGCATGGGAATTTATACAATAGCCAAGAACATAAATGAAGGCTGTATCACCTGTGGAAGGGTTAATAAACAAGCCTTAAGGAAACAGCCTCCAGGAGGGAGAAATCCTGGATTAAGACCCTTCCAAAGCATCCAAATTGACTATCGTGAGATGCCTCAAATAGGACGTTTAAAATATTTCCTAGTGATAGTAGATCATCTAACTAATTGGGTAGAGCTATCCCCTTACCCAGTGCTACTGCTAACAATGTAACTAAGGTTTTATTGGAATTAATAATCCCTAGATTTGGTTTAATAGAAAATATAGACTCAGATAATGAAAGTAATTTTACTGCCAATATTATTAAGAAACTTATGAAAATCTTAGACATAAAATGGGAATATCACACTCCATGACACCCCCCCCCCCGCCTTCCTCGGGTAAGGTGGAGAGAATGAACCAAACTTTAAAGAGACAGACTACTAAACTAATGTTGGAAGCAAAGCTCCCCTGGACTAAATGTCTCCCCATTGCTCTCCTAAGGATTAGAACAGTTCCCTGAAAGGACATAAGCTTACCCCCATATGAACTGCTATATGGATTACCATATTTAGGTAAAAGGAAGGGGTTTCCCACCTTTGAAATGAAGGATCAACTTCTTAAAATTATATATTAGGTCTCTCTTCTACCTTAACCTCTTTGAG
>PVKS010020214.1:0-37153 GCA_004027875.1 Aplodontia rufa | reverse complement strand
AATGGTTTCTCTCATCTGTTGATGCTAGAATTTATGGGGAAGCAGTAGGGCAGACGGCTAACCTAATAAAACTTCAAATTGAATGACTTTCAGAGTAATAGGGGGATGGCTCTCTAGGATACTTGGAGGTATAGGGAGGGGGATGGGGAGTGGGGAGGGTTAATGAAGAACTCATAGGAGTCTGGAGATTGGGAATATGGGGGAACCATCCCAGAAGCCAATGTCATTCCTCCACGAGCTACCCATTTAACGCATGAGTTCTTCTAGGGGAAACTGCAACAGGTGAAACCCAAGGTGGTCATACATGTTTTGGCATTACCCCTGGATAACAAAGTTTATATACATTGATTGCTAATGTTTTGATAATGTTTCCCCCTCAACTGTATCTCTATATACTTCTAATAAAAAAGAAGAAGAAGAAGAAGAAGTAGAGCACTTGCCTTGCATGCTCAAGGTTCTGGGTTTGACCCCCAACACTACAAAAAAAATAAGTAAAAATGTAAAATTAAATTACAAAGATACTAGGTAAAATTACAAATTACAAATTACAAATGTTTATTACCTAAGAATAAAAAAGAATGAAGGTTTGGAATTTCTAGAAGAATATATTTATAAATATTCATAAATTTAAAGTTGTAAAGTTATGTGTTTTATTAATACTTGTAATCTACAGGACAAAGCAAGTAGAAGAAACAAACTCTCATATTTTGTCTGTCTTGCATTATTGGAGCTTAAAACCAGTGGTGCTCTACCACTGAGCTATACCCCCAGACATTTTTTATTTTTTATTTTGATACAGGATCTCACTAATTTGCCTAGGCTGGCCTTAAACTTGTGATCCTTGCCTCAGACGCCTCAGTTGCTGAGATTACAGGTGTGGTTCTTATATTATTGTGCGAGTGAATATCTCCTTGATAGAGGACAGTTTTCTTTCTATCTAAATATATAATTTGTAGACATTTATCCTAAAGATGTAGCTGCACAAGGGAAAGAAACATCTCACAGCATCCTTTATTATCATTTGCATAAAACCACAGACATCTTTAACTGCATCTGTCCTTGGATTTGATTTTATCTTTGATAGTAAAGAAAAAAAGGAAATATGGTTTGAGAAGTATTTGAAAAGATATTCACAAATTGCGTTAACAAATCTGTTTCCTGTGGGAGAAGTCTGTATGCTTTTTAAATTTCTTTATTCTTCCTTTCATAATTTTACTATTGTTATAATAAGTGTGTATTAATGTTATAATCAGGAGCAACAAAATAACTGTTATGGGTTGAATTGTGTCCACCCCCAAAGATGTGTTGAAGTCCTAACCCACAGTACCTCAAAATGTAATCTTATTTGAAGTCGTTTTTGCAGATGTAATAAAGTTAAAATGAGGTCATACTGAATTAGGCTGGGCCCTCATCCAATAAAACTGGAGCCCTCATAGGAAGAGAGACCCACAGAAAGAAGATGGCCATGTGTCCATGGAGGCAGAGATTGCAGCGATCCATCTACGAGCAAGGAAGGCCAGCAAACGACAGAAGCTAGAAGAGGCAAGGAGGAATTCTCCCTACGAGTTCAGAGGGAGCATGGCGCTCCTGACATGTTGAGTTTGAACTTGCGGCTTCCAGAACTATGAGGCAATCCCCCAGTTTCTGGTACTGTATTCCAGTAGCCCTAGGAAACCAACACAGAAGCTATTTTAATTTTGAGATGAAATTCCTTTTCCTGTGTAGATGTTGTGAGAAGATTGACCATTCTACCATGCCATGAACGGAAAAGCAAACCCTTCTATAAGCCATTCTGCATCCAATATAATTATCTGGAATTGAATTAATGGTACATAGAAAAAAGAAGTGAAAATGTCCTACTTCTTATTTACTGTACAGATGACATAAATGCTGAAGTGGTTCTGAACACACTCCCAAGCAACAGAAGCATCGTTTTCCAAGGCCTCCCAAAGACACTTCCTTCTGCGAACCGTCACAAATATCATGAAGTGTCCAGAGATCTGCCTCATTGATGGACTACTTTAAAGAATTCCAGGCCTGCTTGTCATCATTTCCACTTTTTCCCTCAACCATATTAAATATGACTGCAACAATGAGCTGAAGAGAAAATTAGGTCCCAAGTGCTTTGGCATCTTTTCAGTATCGAAGGTCAACCACATAGCAGTGAGCCAGAATGCATTGTGAACAGACATATGGCATTTGTTTGGGAGGAGAGAGGGTGGGAGGAGGAGTGTCCTGTATTCCAGCTGCCTTCTAAAGCCAGCCTGGATTTCTGTAAAATCTTATTGCATCTTATGTAGCCTCTTACTTATTTTCTTTGTAAGTGGTCTATGAGCAAAGAAGGCAAGACTCCAAGAACCCCATGTGTCTGACTGTGTTAGGACCTTGGCAAGGTAAACTGAGGATCTAATTGCATCAAAAGTGAACAAATATTCCAGGTCAGGACCAAAATCTGAACTCTAGGGCAAAGGAACTACTGACACTGACACGGTACATGTGTATGGGAAGGCTATAGCCAATAGAAAATATAGGACTGGGCTGAAGTCCCTCATATTTCTCTAGCACTGCAATGCTATTTTAATAAAGCTATATCTATTTGGATATAGATAGAGAATTGACTAAGCACAGCAAACTCTACACACAGAGAACATATGTGGGTACCTAGTGTGAATTGGAAGGTAACCCAAGGAGCTGAGAATTAGTTAAGAACTTGGTTGTCTCGAGTGATAAAGACTCAACAAGATTACACTTAAAGAGGGGAAAGGCATTTTGTTAGGAAATCGAGAGATGGACGTGGAATGCACTCTCTAAACACTCATCAAATGTGTCTGTCACGGTGAGCCGTTTAGCTCTCTTCTCCTTGGGAAGTAGCCTTATGTCCCTTCTGCAAATGGGCTTCTCCTGTCTGGCCAGAACAAGCAGAACAAGTAGGTTTACTGCCTGACTTGTTCCCATGGCTCACAATCCAACATGAAAGAGGAGGAAAAAAATCTCCTTTTTACAGTGTTCATGCACAAATATGCAGAGAATTCTCTGACAGTTGGGCTTGGATTAGGTGCTGATACTTGAGTCAATAATTCTGACCAGGTAGATGGGATTCTCTGCTTAGCCACTCCTGCATCTGCTACCAGGAGTGTGGAGTGCTGAGACTGGGAACCCTATTAAGACAATGTGAGGTGGGGAAATTGTCAGTGCAAGATGCTGCTGTTACTCAGAGAAAGTAGTAGAAGACAAATGGGAGATGCCTGCTACCCTTGAACCCCAAATACTAACCCATCTCTTCCTGAGCTGGACTTCTGTGTCACTTGAAATCTGTGTTGTATTTTGTTGGGTTACTATTGTCATATATTATACAAAAGAAAGATAGGTGATTGAATAGACAGACAGATAGATACTATAAAGATATTGAAAGATTACAAATGGCTTAAAGTTTGCAGAGCTGACAGAAAGCGATAACAAACCTAATTTAAAAATAAATCAATAAAATTGATTATAAAACAAAATTTTTACATGAACTTGAGCTTTAAATCAAGGAAGTATTAGATACACAATGCTGGAAAATATAGACAGCTCATTTTTTTTAAAAGCAAGCTATAAATAATCCCAGCAGCTCAGAAAACTGAGGCAGGATGATCACAACTTAGCAAGGCTCTACCAACTTAGCCAGATCCTGTTTCAAATAAAAATTTTTTTAAAAAGGGCTAGGGATGTGGATCAGTGGTTAAGTCCCTCTGGGTTCAATCCCTAGTACCACAAAAAGAAAGAAAGAGAAAGAAAGAAAGAAAGAAAGAAAGAAAGAAAGAAAGAAAGAAAGAAAGAAAGAAAGAAGAAAGAAAGAAAGAAAGAAAATAATATTGAAAATATCTCAAAAAGGCAACTCACTAAGCAGCTGGAGATAACATACTACAATGTATAGTTACAGTCTTTTCTTATTTAAGCAGGAATTCTAGATTGACCCTTCAAAAATAAATGCCTCCTGTGTGAACCTGGAAGATAAATTCACCTCATAAATAAATACAGTCAAAATGTCACACTCTATCCTTAAAGTGAGGTCTTGACCCCAACAATATATATTTGAGAAAATGACATTTTTTTAATGAAAACTTATAAATGACTTGGGAAATAAAACTGAATTTGTAGCAATGTGGTTCTTGGAGACAGATCCAAAGGACGTAGCCATGGTAAAACAAAAGCTGAGGCCTGACCTTGACGTATGACCACCACCCTCCCTCCCACCCAGCAGCCTGGAACTTGCCTTAGTGTGCTCAGCCCTCATACCTCCCCTCAGGCTAAGATTAAATCACAAAGTTTTAGTTCACCAGACCCCTTGGCCTAGTTGTAGCCTCAGGTAGATATTTTCTTATTTAGGTATGAACTTTTGAAGAAAAACTCCAGATAATGAAGCTGTATTTGTAACTGGAACCAAATAACCTTTACACATCCTTTTAACAAGGGCCTCAGTTTGAATCATCTGGAGACTGGACTAGTAGGCTCATTTGTGAAACAGAAAAGACTTGGGCATCTTCTCCACAGTAAATGAAGTTTCCAAGTCAAGGTGGTTAATTTCCCATTATCCATACGCATGCTGTCTACTTAAAAACCCACATCTAACTAATATTTGGTTTTCTAATTTTTGAGAAATTAAAGAACATAAAGAGAAAGATTAAAAAAAATCCCTTCATTTAGACAACATTTATTAGCATTTTGATATTTATAGTTCAAGATTTTATTCCTATGTAAATATGAAATTAAATTTATTTTTCGTTCACAGCAGTCATTTCATCCTACAAAGAATGTTTCATTATCTGATTCTTAAAAGGTAATAAATATTTCCATTTAGAAAAACATTTCTCTACCATCATCTTAATCTGTTGTTTAACAGTAACACAATGTAAATACATAGGTTATTTCTTCTTTGGATCCTGCTGCTACCTGTATAAATAATTCTGTGATGATATCCTTATGCTGCTTCCCTAGGTTCAATTCCAAGAGGCACAACTGCTGAGTCCAAGTACTTGCAGCATCTTTTAGGTTCAGATTGTTAGGTAAATTGCCATCCAGGAAGCTGTAAGTGGTCTCATTTTCTCTCCAGAGTTTTCCCTGGTTTTTGGAATTTCTGACTCTTTTTAGGGTGGGGGACAGGGTCATCACCATGTATTTTCTCTTTAAAGACACATTTTTTTTCTATTTAACATACCTGAAATCATATGACATCTTGCAGTAAATGGTGACTTTCTACTGTCTTAGTGTTTAATCGGCAGGATTTTTTTTTCCTTAGTAGTCCCCAAAGTCACAGTATAATGACACATTATAATACCTATAATCAATGGCATCTTAGATTTATTGAAATCTGGTAGCTCAACCTAAGCAATTTTCAGCATTGGCCCAGCTCTCCTTACCACCCACCAAGCTTCCGGGACCAGTTGCCCTTGCTAACTACTACTTTCAGTGAGCTCAGAGTATGTAAATTCAATTCAACTTTTATTCAAGTCTCTCTGCATATGGCTCAGGGAATACAAAGACGAACATGACAGTACCGAGAAAAACTTAATTAGGAAGGTCATTGCATAAAACCATGTAATGAATTTTACCTCAAAACCTTTGTGGAATAAGGCAGAATATAAATAAATAAAAATATTATCCATACAGAAGCCAAACCAACATGAATTTTAGATCATCTCCTCCACGTTTCCTTTATTGTCAGAAATAACTGAGCACTATGGTGATCTGCCTGCAGTTCCTTGAGGACACTCTCTTCTCTGAGGCTCTGTGAAGGTGCAGGGCTCCTTTTGCTCAGAGGATGTCTTCTTTCCTCCTGCTCTTCACAGGGCCAGCTCCTGCTCTGCCTTCTGAACACCCCCTGGGATGCTGCTCTGGCTCCATCTCTCTTTCCCTGCCTTACGTTACAGCTCCATCTTTCTCTGTTATTAGTAACTCAAACTCAGGTACTTTTATCGCAATTTTCTTATCTGCAAATAGAAGTTAATATTTCCTGATTCAAAGGGTTGTTTGATGGATGAACGCTAATAAAGTACATTAAGCATTTAGCACAGCTGCTGTCCAGTGGCCTAGCTTATTGGCTATTGGTCTCTCCCAGCAGATCAATGACCTCTGGGAAGGCACCAAGAACATGCTTTATGGCCATGATCCCCAGTTACTGGTATTGAGAACATTCTCAATAGAGGTGTGTTGCAGTGTTCGAAGTGAGAAACCAAGTCCACAGCCCTGGGGATGAAAAGTCTTTAGACAACAGCCTAAAGACTTTTTGGCTCAGAAAAAACTTTTTAGCTTTCTGAGTGCCCTCCCACTAGCTCTACAGAAGGCTCTTGTTTGTTTGAAACTTGTGATGTGAAAAGCAATCAGAAGGGCTGTAAAAATCTCACTAGGCCCATTAAAAAAAAAAAGAAAGAAAAAAAGAAATCATCCTTAATAACAACTGCCTAGGGTTGGTTCCTTGTTTTGTTTTACTGTTTACAAGAATTCTTAAGGATGATAAAAAGAAGATAGCTCACATACTAGCAACCTGTGCACAGGGCCATTACTTTATTTCATTTACTTTGTGCACCCATTCAGAGGGGGACTGTGATTGTGATTTGGGAACCTTCCTAGGCAGCATGAATGATAAGGACAATGAGTGTAAAAACTCATGGCCACAGTATACCTAAAATGATACGTTATCAGGTGGTTTCACTGCTTATACTGGAAAATGTCTGCTGACATGGAACTGAGCACATGCCCAAGCTCTTCTAAAGAATAAGCAACTGCGATACATCAGGGAGGAACACCACCCCAAAATGTCGACACACTGGGGCTGGAGCAGTGGCTCAGCGGTTACGGTGCTTGCTTGGCATGTGCGAGGAACGCAGGTTCGAACCCCAGCACCACGCACACAACCAAGTGTAGGATCAACTAAAGCCAAGTTTAAAAAATCTAAAATTGATTCCCTCTCTATCTCTCTTAAAAAAAAAAAAGATTGACACATCTAGCCTTACTAATTCCTAAACTGGTGTCAGTAAAGCTTATACTCCCTAAGACATTGTTCTCTGTTGAAATGCCATTGCAGTAAAAGGAACACCTATCACTCCCATTTATTGAACACCTCTAACTTCTCAGGTGCTGGTATGTCTGCCATCGAAAGCAATCCCATGAAGTAGGTGAATTTGTGTTATGTAGATAAGAAAATGATGCTTAGAAATAAAGTAATTAGCCAAATTGCTGGGAAAATTCAGAATTGAGAATCAAGCCCAGCTCAGTCAAATTCTAAGCTGGTGTAGACCTCAGAAGTCAGGTCTCAAATCAGCACGATTCCAAGACCTGCTCCCTCCTCCAGCCACATTTTCTACTAACCTCTTCCACACTTTACACCAAAAGACATACTAAACTCCTTTTAGGTCCTCCAACTTGCCATCAGGACTCTGTTTCTCTTCTCCTTCCACCTTCACTTTCAGTCTTTCTTCCACTGGCTCAACTAAAATGCCACTTCCTAGCGGAATGGATTCTGTGATGCCTCGCCATCATCCTGGAAGTTGCTAGGTGGCTCCCACTCAGAGTTCCCAGCACTACCTGGTATTCCCCCATGTTAGCATGGGCCGTGGCATAGTTACATCAAACTTCATTAGATGATAATCTTAATTCACTCATGCTGCTGTGATAAAATGCCATGAACTCGGTGGCTAACAAACAACAGACATTTATTTCTCATAGTTTAAGAGACTAGAAAGTTGTAGGTCAAGGAACTGGCTGATTTGGTGTCTGATGAGGGCTCAATTTGGGATTCATAGACAGTATCTTCTAGATGAGTCCTCACATGATGGAAGGGGACAGGCATCTCTCTGGACTAAGGCTCCACCTCCTACACCATCATCGTGGGTGTCAGGATTTCACACATGAAATTTAGGGGGACATAGCAGGATGACTCCATCAATACATGGCCAATCAGTGGCAGCCAGTGGAGTAAAAATGCTTTACAGATGATGACTCCCCTCCCATCTTTCCACACCAATGGCAAGGCTCACTATCTCCCTCATTCTGTATCCAAACTGGTCCCACCTATTTACAGACATTACCAACTGGAGATTGGAAAAATGTGCTTTATGTTGTTGGAATCGTAGTCTTGGCTCTCCTCAACACGTTTCACTCTTTAAAAAAAAGAAACTGATTTCTCTTTAAGCTTTGATAAAATAAGATTCTATTTTCAAATAGCTTTTAAATTAGAGGCACAGCTAAAACTAAAGAAATGGCATGTACATACTTTGTGATCAAAGCCTTCCCCAAGCACCATCCCCCAACCCACAAGCACACACTTATTTTCACTTACGAAAAATTACCTCTAATAATTCCAGGGCACCTCAGAGCTTTTGTTGGTCACAATAAGCTACATGCTCTTACATGTGTTTCAATTTGCTTTTATCTGGTTGCTTTGCTAATCTGCCTGAAGTGGAAATATCAGAACAAAGCAAAGTGGTCATTAATATTATCCCAAGTGTGGTTGATAGTAGGATTTATTTCTTTTTCTTTTGTTTTTCCTCAAGAAGCTAGCACCATAGCCAAAAAATTTATCTGATAGAAAATCAGGAGAGGGGTATCCCAATCAAATAATCTTTTCATTTTTAAAGAAATAATTAAGGAGCAGTTTTGACCTGCTCCTAATCAGAGGATTGGGTTCCCTGGATACAGACTTTGTACTATTCTACTTAACCAAAGAGCAACTTGGGCACTTATCCAGAGTACTCCTCGAGGATCTAATATGTTAATTGGAAAAAAAGAAAAGGAAAATGTTAGGAAACAATTTTACAAGTAAACGATTCGTCCAGTGGGATTATTTTCCAATTCCCTTCACTTAAAATCTCGGCTGCCAAGAAAAAGGATAATTTTTTAAAATCAGAAATTATCGAAGCACACACATAACTAACTATAATTCCGAGGAAGAATAAAGCCAGCTATTCTTAAAACAGCATACAATATAATCCCCATGTGGACAGTTCAGCCTGCTTAACCTCAGTTCAGGTAAAGAAGCACGGTTTCTTGGGCTGCCCTTCAAGATCCTCAAGGCCTATTATCCTGTCGCAGCTGTAACATCTATGATGGATGGGGATTTCTCTGCCTGACCTGCTTCTCATGGGGTCCTCAGGATGTGCACTTCAGCATGAGGCATCTCCTGGCACACACTAGGTGGTTTGTTTTCCTTTTATCACTGCTCTGTGACCTTGCATACCATGATCATAAATGTCATGTGCATAAAGAAGCACTCAGCAGGGAGGAAAAAATTAGCCACCTGGACCACTGGACAACTCATTTTCTTTATGGCATCTATTGTCCAAAGATTTGATACTTTAGGTAACTCAATTTATCCCTTAAAACCAGGATAGAATACTGAAGGACAGGCTGACAACTTGATAAGCTCTGGAACACAAAAGGACTTGAATTTGAGAATCCCATTTGATAACTTAGGTAACTCAATTTATCCCTTAAAACCAGGATAGAACGCTGAAGGACAGGCTGATAACTTGATTAGCTCTAGAACACAAAAGGACTTGAATTTGAGAATCCCAATTCCCTGTGGATTTTTTTTTAAGAGAGAGGGATAGAGAGAGAAAGAGAGAGAATCAATTTTATTTTACTTTTTCATGTGTTTTGTTGCTGCACAACTTCATTGTGTATGTGGTGCTGGGGTTTGAACTTGTGTACTTGCACATGCCACTGGCCACTGCTCCAGCCCCCCTGTGGATGATTTTGAACTCATATAAGGGAACAAAACAGGGAGGGGGATTGAAGTTATGTGGATAGTTAATGAACGACTAGACTAAGCCAGTCTATGCAACAGTACATATGAAGGAAGGTTCAAAGAGTTTGAAAACCCCCTGATGCCTATAGAAGAATGACAGGAAATATCCCAGATGGTCACTATTTCCCAGACCAGGATAAATTGCTGGAGGTTGATGCACATACACACACATATGTACCTATGAATGCATTCACACATGATTCTGTTCTAAATTATAGTCTAAACTGAAGACTTAAGAGACTTAATTATGATAGGCAGACATAGTGGCACACACCAGTAATCCCACCTGCTTGAGAGGCCAAGGCAGGACGACCAGAAGTTCAAGGTCAGCCTGGGCAACTTAGTGAGAACTTGTCTCAAAATAAAAAGGGCTGGGGATGTAACTCAATGGTAGAGCACCCTGGGTTTAATCCACACTACAGGAAAAAAAAAGATAATTAAGATATGTTTCTCATTTATATGTCAACTATATCTATAGTATAAGAAGACTAGGCTAAGGTGAGGCTTATTAAACTTATAGAGAATTATTTGACTTAACTGGACAGGCTCAATCCTTTGAATCCACCCATCCAAGTTTTTCCCATACCTACTAATGAAAAACTAAAGAGGACCTGAATTTTCTCTTCAAAACTTTTTGCTTAACCTCTGCCAGGAATAATTAATGCCTCAAAAGCCAAGAATTTGAGAAAGGAGGAAGATGATATCTGAGTAAATTCCTGTTTTAAAAAAAATAAACTACTAAATCTTTGTCTTGATGCTATCAGGTGCCTTTGACTGAACTTAGGTCAGCAGAGAACATGCCACCCTTTTAGAAAGGAAGAGTTTTTGAGAAAGATGCTATTTCTGGACAGTTCCAAGGAGGCTTGCTGTGAAGTCTTTGGAAATTTTGTCTCCGAGCTGAAGGGAGGTCAGCCGTCTGCTTACTTCCATGTCCCATTGTGTAGCAGAAGAATAACAAACAGGCTGGGTCTGCCTGCAGAAACATTAAGCTAGGAAACAAAACCATGCCCACATAAGACATTTTCATCCACTGCCACTTACCAAGGTATTGTTCAGTAGGCTATGGTTTGGGTTACAGAGATATCAGTTTCTCCTCCTTTCAACTAAAGTCATTAAGAAAAGCACTAAAAAATGATCCTTGACACAACGGGTAACAGAATTTTCAGGCTACCTTGGCAAGGTCAAATGAACACCAAATGAGAATTTACATTCACTGGGCATGTGGGGAGGGTTTTATGTCGGGGAAAAGGACTTAATTATGGTATGGTGAGCAATTGAGCTTTTAAAAGTTAAAAGGAGTAGCATATGCTATTTGATGAGCATGTTCCTGGATGTTTAGTTACACTTGAGAGATTGGTCTCTGCCCTCCAAAAACAGGATGTGGGGAGAAAATATACAAAAGAGAATTTTTTTTTTTTTTGGTATCAGGCATTAAACCCAGGGGCATTTAACCATTGAGCCACATCCCCAACCCTTTTATTTTTTATTTTGAGACAGGGCCTTGCTAAATTACTTAGGGCCTCACTAAATTGCTGAGGCTGATTTTGAACTTGCAATCTCCTGCCTCAGCCTCCTGAGTATTACAGGACATAAGTCACCATGCCTCGCATAAAAGAGAAATTTTAGCCTGACAAGTCAACTAAGAGAAATAAGCATAGGCTTCTGCAAGAATGAGGGATTTGGGGTTCAGGGGAAACCATAATGTCAATGAGACTCCCACATGGGCTGTTTCTTCTGCATTTTTAATTCATATACCTTAAGTCTCAGAGTCAATAGGCATATCCACCTTAATCCAACTGCCCTCTCTGTGGGCAGTGGAGAGCAAAGACTACTACCTTGACCTAGGAAATGTGTTCAAACAGGGTGATTGATTCTCCCTAAATTCCAGGACTATGATAATTCAGATCTCTCTCTAGATTCACGTTTCTTCCCTGCAAAAAGGATTATAAGGTTCATCCCCTAAGTAAAGACCCAGTGGTTATGGTGTTATTAAAAGTCAAAAGATGCTATTTCCTTAATGTCCTTCCCTCAATCAGCCACACAGACTTTTCTTCTCATCCTAAACAAGCTAAGCTTGCTTGCCCTCCTTACACCACTGTCCTTTTTCTTCCTTCTTTTCTTCCAGAGTCCAGGTTTGGCTTACTCCTCACTATTCAGCTCCCAGGGCAAGCACCCTCTCCTTCAAAATATCTTTCAGAATAGCCAAACTGAGCAGCCCTCTGCTCCCTCTTCTAGCACATAATCCTGGTTTATTTTCATCATAATGGTGTCCTTAGGGGGCTGGAGCGGTGGCTCAGTGGTTTCAACACTTGCCTGGCAAGCACGAGGACCCGGGTTCGAACCCCAGCACCACGTACACAACTGAGTGTTGGAGCAACTAAGGCCATGTGAAAAACTAAATAAAGTTAAAAAAAATGGTGTCCTTAGTCAGAAAAGATTCATTTACTGGTTTGCGTGTTCTTATCCCATCTTGCATCTACAGAAGTTCCATGAGGCCAGGGACCAATTTGTGTTCTGTGCCCCCAGCATCTAGACTAATACCTGGCAGTTCCTAGGCAAACACTTATTTCATTTTAAAAATTGTGGGAATGTGTATTAGACTCTTGTGTGCTTATCTTACTTAATCCTAACCCAGTTCTGTGGTATTGATACCATCCCCTTTTTACAGATAATAAAGCTAATGTGTAAACAGCCAACCAGGTAGTTTATTTAATTCCAGAGCCCCTGCTCACAATGGTTATGCATTTTCCTTATACATTGTCATATAGAAATTTTTTTAAAGTTTGATCTTGTGTTAAAATTTTAAAAATTAAGCCAATTACTTGTCTACATAGGGTTTCTAAGAACTATGATAATAAACCCCATGACTCACCAAGATTAGGATATAATATCCTTTATTTCCCAAATTCATTCATTCATTCCTCCCTCTTTTCCTTCCTTCTTCTTTCCTTCCTTTTATTTTTTTTAATACCATGAATTCTTTCTCGTGGAGATTCTTTTGATGTTTCTTTCAACAAATTTTCCCTTGAAGTTTCTTTGGCAACAACTGAACAATTGATGTCTTCAATATCACCTAACTGCATCAGAACCCTCAGCCCACCACTGATTAATTCATTCAACAAATGTTTTTGGATGCCAATTATATGTGAGACACTTTTTTGGAAACTGTAAAATAATACATTTGTGAAAGAATCAAAAATCCACGTTCTTTTTGAGTTACATTCTAGAGAGGGAGGCCACATATTAAACAATGAGGATAAGGAATAAGGAGACCCTCCAGGACAGTGGAAGGTAATACATTGTGAATAAAGCAGACTGTGGAGGCAGGGAGATGGAGCACAGTGGGGGGCGAGTGAGTGGGCAGGGCAGATGTGATGTGAGTGGGGTGGTCGGTGGGCTTTGTAGTGAAGGTTGCATTGAGCGTTGATGTGGAGGTGATAGAACGACAGCTATGTGGGTGTCTGAAGAGAGAGCCATTCAGGTAAAGGAAGCAGCCAGACCAAGTGCCCCCAGAAGCTGGCAGAGTGTTCCCCAGCTGCATCACAGAAGCCATCATGGTTGGAAGAGAATAAGAGGCAGTGCAGTGAAGCAGAAAGGAATTCAAGGGGGTAGCAAAGAGGACATTGAAAGTCTCCAAAAACCTATGGCTTTTCTCCTGAGATGTGAAGCCACTGGGTTATTCTGAGTAGAAGAGTGACACAATGAGGCTTGCTTTCCTACAGCGTCCCTCTAGGTACTACGTTGAGTATAGGATCTAACAGATCAAAGTCAGAAGTGATGAGGCCAGTCGCAATAATCCCATGAACAATGTTGCTCAGGCTGGGATGCTCGTTAGGTTGACAGTGGTAAGAAGCCACAAATTTCTGACTGAGTTTTGAAAGTAGAACCAGTAGCGTTTCCTGATGTTGTAAGAGAAACATGAGAAAAATTCAAGATGACTCCAAGTGTTTCATTCTGAGGTCTGAAAGGAAAGATTTGAAGGAGAAAATCTACAGGTGGAAGAAATTCAATGGGAAATCAGTTGAGTTTTGGGCACAGTGACTTGGAAATGGCCTTAAGATTTCCAGGTAGAGATGGTATGTAAACAGCTGGAATTTGGGGAAGAAGTGAAGTCTAAAAATATGAATGTGGGAAGGGCTGGTGAGAGAATGAGACTTGAAAGTCAAGCAGATGGATGAAATGAGCCAGGAGTGGTGGAGCACGCGTATAATCCTAGCAGCTTGGAAGACTGAGGCAGGAGGATCACATAGTCAAAGCCAGTCTCAGCAATTTAGTGAGACCCTAAGCAATGTAGCGAGACCCTGTCCAAAATAAAAAATTAAAAGGGCTGGAGATATGACTCAGTGATAAGTGCCCCTCTCCCCAGGGTTCAATGCCTGGTACCAAAAACAAAACAAAACAAAAACCAGATGAATTGTCCAAGGAATGAGGGCAGAGTTGCAGAAGAAAGGCTGAACCAAAGGACCTGTGTCTGTTACCCAAGTGAAAAAGGACCTGTTCCTCAGGAAACCAACCCAAAGCCTTCACTGGTGGGTGAGTGAAGTGAAAATAGTGTGAAGAATTGTTTATTTCAGCCTCGAGAGTTGAAGGCATGGCAAAGAGGCCTCCTCCCCTGAACCACATAATAGCTGCCTGAGTTCTGACTGAGGAGGAGTCTTGAGAACGTCATCCGGGCTAAGCAATTAAAGATGTCAGCTCCAGGTGTAGAGCACTGAGTGGCAGCAAGCAGGGTCACAGTAGCTATTAGCCATTCCTTGCCCAGAGAAAGGCTATAAGTCTAAGGACACACAGCAGATGGTGTTTGGGGAGTTTACTCAATGTTTTCAGCTAGACAAAAATCAATTTATGTGGTCTGTAGTATAGGATTTGTTGCTGAAGTTACCTTACATGTGCAAAATTGTATTTCTCTTGAGCCAGCCATGTTAGGTTGCAATCAGATATGTGAAAAGGAGAGAAAATAAGAAAAGTCAAAACCCAAACCAAAGGGTAGAACTTTCAGCTACAGCTCTGTAAGGAGATTAAGAAATCCTCTCCCCAGAATGCAAGGATGAAGCAGGAAAAAATTGACAACTCCAACCATTTCGTGCTCTGGAAACCAACCAAGGCACACAACAATCTGAGATGCGTTTATGCTTTTAAAACCATTGGAGCTAGCCAGGCACAGTAGTGTACACCTGTAATCTCAGCTTCTCAGGAGGCTGAGGCAAAGAGGATCTAGCTAGTTGAAGCCTAACTTTGGCAACACAATAAAATCCCAGCAAAGATGAAAAAGGAACACTGGGCTTCACTTAGGAACAGTGGGAATCTGAGGCATTCTAGCCTGCAGCTTCACCCAGCCACCTCTTACAGGGTCTGCCAGGGCTCAGCAAGTCCTGATTACCAGCATCTTCTCTACAGAAGCTCACTCGGTTTGAAGAGATGAGTAATGTGAATACCCAGCAAGAGTGTAGGTGGAAATCATCATCTTGGAAGCAGGTGAATTGGGAGAACTGTCAGCTTCTGAGGTTGTGGCTGTGGTCAGGGACGACCTTATTGCTGGCCAAGGCTGTGTACATAAGAGACCAAAGAGGGTGGACACTTCATACGCCCCGGCAACCCCAAGACTGAGTACACATTCATAAAGTCAACAGGTTCAGCCAAAACTAAAAATAAATAAAATTTATTATCTCTTTAAATCAACAACAACAGGGGCTGGAGCAGTGGCTCAGCAGTTTTGGCGCTTGCCTGGCATGCACAAATGTGGGTTCGAACCCCAGCACTCCGTGCACAACAAAGTGTTGGAGCAACAAAAGCCACATGAAAAACTAAATAAAGTTGATTCCCTTTCTGTCTCACTGTTCCTCTCTTTAAAGAAAAAAAAAACCCATCAGCAACCACCACCATTGAGGAAAAGAATATCAGCAGTCAGGTTAGCTACAGCATATGATCTAAATTTTCCCATTTAAAAAAATTATGAGACATACCAAGGAACAAGAAACTTTGACCCATTCTCAAGAAAAAAGTAGTAGAAATTGAATGTTGGTAGATATTAGCAAATGTATCAAAGCAGCTCTTATAAAAATTCTCAACTAAAGAAAAACTTGTTTAAAGGATTAAAGAAAAGTGGAATAACAGATCAACAAATAGAGATCCTCAATAAGAAGATGGAAATTATCAAAAAATGCCCAACAGAAATTTTGTAGCAGAAGAGTGAAATAATTATAATGAAAAGTTCACCAGAGGGCTCAACAGTAGGTTTGAGAGAAAAGAAGAATTGGTAAACTATCAAACAATAGAAATTACCCAGAGACTAGAGAGAAAAAAAGGTTGAAATAAAATAGCGAGAACTGCAGAAACCTGTGGGGCAAGATCTAATCATATGAGCACCATGCAATTGGGAGTCTTGCAGGAGAGGAAAGAAAGGGGCAGAAAAAATATTTTTAAATAGGAGTCAAAAACTTCCCAATTTTAATTTTTTTTAAAGTAATTGACTATCTAAGAAGCTCAGAGAAACCCAGAGAGGATAAATACAAATAGATTCGCACCTTGACACATCATAGTCAAACTGCTGAAAGTCAAATCCAAAGAAAAAAATCTTTAAGGCAGCAAGAAGCAAGTGACTCATGATGGATAGGCAGGCAACAGCACAATTAAGCTGGCTCTTCATCCACAGCCATGAATGCCGGGAGGCAGAAGAGTGACATATTCATAGTGCAGGAGGAAAATACTGTCAAACAAGAATTCTGTGTCTAACAAAACTATTTTCAAAAATGAGGGCAAAATAAAGACATTCACAGATAAACAAAGAACTGAGCAAATATGTTGCTGGCAGAGCTGTCTTACAAGGCAGGAAGTCCTTCAGAAATGATACGGATAAGAACACAAACCCACAGGAAGTAATTAAAAGAAATACAGATGATAAATATGAGAATTAGTTTAAAAAATTCACAAATGTATTTTTCTCATTTTTTCTGAACCTTTTGAAAAGTCGTAGGATTATATGAAGAATACTTTTCACAGTGTGTTATTGGGTCCATGTACCATCCACAGCGCAGTTGTGCTGAGGGACAGGCTGCTGAGAGATCAAAAAAGACACCTGGAGATGGGATGTGAGGCATAAGGCGTATTGAAAAATGCTCACATGGAAGGCCCAGAGTTGATGGACTGGACAGATAGCACCTCCAGCCCTCATGGCACTTGGTCCAGTGGGGGCCATCTGGCTGAGCCCTTATCCTCTCCGCAGTGCTCTGTTCCACAACAATCAGCATGGGGAGAGGGCTCCTTTAGGTCAGGTTGCAGAAGCAATGACAGCTTAGGCTTTGCTTGCTTTTTTCCACTACATACCAGCATCCCAGGCTTTCTATGTTTAACGCTAAGTTGCCCCAGTTCTCAGTATACATTAGAGAATGCCAGTTTCCTTCAGGATGATATCTGGAAATTCCAGGCCAGGCTCATTCTTGTTGTTCCCTTAACTTGGCTATGTTCTTGGGAATGAAACGGGGCATTTCAGGAATGCAATGTTTTTCTGTCTTTTTTCCAAGCGTGGCACAGTCTATAACGTATGTAGATATGATATACACGACACAAAAGCACAATGGAGGGAAGAGGAAATGAAATTATTTTGGGCCTAAGTTTTTATTTTCTAGAATTAAGTTAGAATTATCAGAAGAAGTGGAGCACAGTGGCACACGCCTGTAATCCCGGTGGCTCAGGAGGCTGAGGCAGGCAGGATTGCAGGTTCAAAGCCAGCCTCAGCAACTTAGTGAAGCCCTAGGCAACTTAGCAAGACCTTATCTCAAAATAAAAACTAAAAAGGGATGGGGACGTTGCTCAGTGGTTAAACATTCCTGGGTTCAATCCTTGGTACAAAAAAAGTTATCTAAAGGAGATTGTGATATATTAAAATGCATATTTCAATCATATTGCAACTACAAAGAAAATCATACGCGCGTACACACACACACTGAGTAAGTGAATAAGAATTAATTGGCACACAAAAAGTATTTATTCTATACCAAGAAGGCAGTCATGGAGGAACATATAGAAAGGATGGGAGACATATAGGAAATCTAAGACAGAGTTTCTATTCTTTTTGCCCTTGTGTGATCTTAGGAGTGAGGGAACTGACAATCTATAATAGATGGGATCATCTACACAATTGTGAACCCAAGGAAAGACGAAAAGTCAGGGCCCCTGGTTTGAAACTTATTTCAAATTTCAAGATGGTGACTGAAGATAATGAGACCAAGTAAGGGGCCCTTCTGATCAAAAGGCCCCACTGTGACTATACCAGCTCTTCCCTCACAAAAGGAAAAAGTGACAATATCCCACTTTCTTATTCTCCAGATAAACCCCTTTGTGGAATTCTTTGCTGTCTGTTCTAGTCTCTGTTGTCTTCTTTTTTTCCCATCCTTGTATTCAAAATCTCCAGCATTTGGGAAGGGCCCATCCTTCATTCAGAAATTCAAGAGCTCAAGTCCACGCCATCACATCAACATGAGGCAGCTCTAATTCCACTCGGCTGGAGACTGATTTGTGTTAAAACCTTATACATAATTCCCTTATTTGTACTATTCTTGTGGCTTCCAAGGGCAGTTACCCTTAGAAGCAAAGGCAGCTTGAGGGTCTCAGAGATTATCATTCATCTAGTAGCTGATATTTTAAATTCTTTTGAAAGTGTTTAACGTATGTGAAACCCAAAAGGGTATACTTAGGGCTGGAGCAGTTGCTCAGTGGTTGGAGCTCTTGCCTGGCATGCAAGAGGACCTGGGTTCAAACCTGGACCATGTACACAACTAAGTGTCAGAGAAACAAAGACCAGATAAAAGATTAAAAATTAAATAAGGTTGATTCTCTCTCTCTCTCTCTCTTAAAAAAAGGGGATGGGGGTATACATAGGATTGAGCTTCTTGGTCCACTGGAGTAGAAACATTACTATGTCTTCACAACTATACCTTATGACCACCTTAGAAAGAATTGACTAGAAACTAGTTTACTAGTGTGGAACACAGAAAATCTGGCACAAAACCATCTTACCCAAAACAAGAAATTTTTGACTCTCATGTAGCTCAAAAATCAGGAAATAGTCCAAGCTTTGAAACAAGGCTTTAATTAAGTGGCTCAGTTATGTCATCAAAAGCAATTTCTTTCTGGTTTTTTTCCTTAATTTTCTATGATATCTTTCTTTATCCTAAAGCCAAATTCCTTTAGAGTTCCAAAATTATTTCCAGCACCTTCTGGATCTTTCTTGTTCTGTGTGAATGTCTAGTAAAGACAGAGAATCTCTTTCCTGGCCATTCCCAGGAGCCCCAACAAATCCTGTTTCTCCCTGGCTTGACCTGAGTCTTCAGATTTGAACCAATCACTGCAGCAAGGCCAATGGGATGTTCTGATTGGATTATACGAACCAGGGTTCTACTCCAGAGTTGAGAGTAGGGGTTACGCTTTGGAGAACATATGGGCTGTATGATAGAGGTGCTGTTATCAGGATGCAGAGAGAACACTGTGTGCTGAGAGGGTTAAACCAGCAAAAGCCCTCTTCCCCACCAATAGGAAACATTGACTATTGTGAAGTCAGTGGCCAGCAGGCCCTGAGCTCCCCACCCCATGAGTCTGTAGAGCCTAGGATGTTGAAGAGAGCAGGGAGGAGGTGCCGAGAACAGTGGGCTGCCTCCTACCACCTAGCTTGCAGTCCAACATGTGAGTAACACCAAAACAAATGAAAAGCCATCGAATGTGCCCAATTGTGAATATCATCCCGAGAGACACTGAACTAAGAGGTAGAGCCTTGGAGAGGTGTTTATTTATGTAAAAAAAGGTAAGGGAAGTTTTTATTGACATTTTTGGATACCCACTACTAATAATAACCCTTGACATAATGTACTCCTGGGAAAATACACAGGAAAACAGAAACACAAAGCGTTAACCTTAACCCCTGAGGGGATGCAGGAATGAAAGGATAATACGATCCATCCTATCAACGTGTATCAAGGTCTGCTGTGTCCTTGGCCCTGACCTAGGCAGTGCACGGGATAGGTACTGTGTAGCATAGCGTTTCAGGGCCCTGGCTTTAGAATCTTTTATACCTAGAAATGAACCCCAGTTCTGCCGCTCAGTCTCTTTGACCTCAGTTGCCTTGTGTGTAAAGCAAGGGTTCTCACTTTAGCAGCTGCTCTGAATAGCATGTTACTGAATTTAAAATTAAAAGTTTAATAAATTAAAGCAGTTACCCAAGTGACTATCACAATTATTGTCACGAGGAATGGTAGGCGTCTTGATCACTGTCGTTGTTGCTGTTGCTGTTGCTGTTGTTGAATTTGAAAGACAACGCATGGTCCCTGCCCAATGCCCATCTGGAGGAGGTATTATGAATGTGTGCAGGTAACGAATGTCAGAAGAGAGGGAGCCCTGATAAACTGACATCGAAGTTCCCATGAGGATGAAATTTATTCTCTGTCAGGAGCTGAGAAGCTGCACCAATATGCTGCTGGTGCAATTCTGTTTAACTTTGGGCTTTGGGGGACTTTTCTTGGGTCTTTTGTGCCTTTTTAGGAAAGCAAATCTGAAGTGTCAGTACAAGGTTGTAAGAGAAATAAACGTGAGCCACGCTGACACTTGCATGAGCCTGTCCCTGGAGGGGGTAACGAGCCAGGACATCTCCACAACTCTGCCCTGTCTGTGTGGAGGTGGACTTGTCGCTGCCTGTCCACGTGGCAAAAGGAGTGGCTGCTTGATTCATGGCTTTGTTGGGGCTATTAGATTGTACTCCCAGAGGCATTCGATAATCTGTTTAACTGAGTGTAGTCATTTGTCTTGTTTGCTGACTATGTAGCAGACGGATTTGAGATTTTGGTAATTACTATATGAACGTTAATAAGACTTGATATCTTTTATTAATTAGCACTTCATGGGGTTTGTTTATCAAAATAGCAAAATCAAGATGATTTACAAATATTAATGAGTCGTTGGTTTTAGTTTTTCAAATTAGTATTTGGAGGTTATTCATACTAGGTTTTATCGCTTTGGAATTTTTTACTCAGGAACAAAGACCAGAGCCAACATATTATACTCTGCACCCTAGAAAAGTCTACCTGGCTTGTTCAGCCAGAAACAGTTTAATTTAGAGGAGTAGTCACTTATTCATTTTCCATTTTAATTATCTCCAAAGAGGTTTAGGGGATCAAAGGATAAAATACTTAAAGAGAGCTGAGTTATACCTGAAGAATAATTTTCTAATAACATAAAATGAGATTTGAACATGTTTTTAAAGGTGAGGGGTGATATACTCCCCCACATTACACACACACACACACACACACACACACACACACACCACACATATAACGGAAGCGTTGCAGAGGTGGGGAGCACGTTAGTGGATGCTTTGTCCTGCTCTGGGGCTCTTTCCCTGCAGCCCGCCTCTTCCTTCCACATACAGGAGTACCAGCAAGCCACCCTGAAAAGCCATCTTCCAGTAGGGACTGGCAGTCATGCAGTTATGTAGCTAAGAACAGCATCTCTTGTGGGGTGATGCAGTTGGAAAGTACTTTTGAACAAAGCAACCAGGTGGAGGAATGAAAGTCATTGTTACTGCCCTCCCTGAAGAACTCTTTTAATGACTCTTAAGAGTGCAGTTTCCTACAAAGACCCAGATCCCATTCTGCTTTGAATGGCCTGTAACATCCCATTGTTGACAGCTTCAATGAGCATTTCTTGAGCACCCACTGTGTGCCTCTTAGTCTGGGCAAAAGCTTTATTGTGTATGGTGAGCACAGTCCAGCAGAGAGGGGTCAGCGATACATACTGCTTGTTAGGACAGGAGCAAACATGACAGCAGTTTGCTTTTGCTACTGAACTTGAACCAATGAATACTCACAGGAAGAGAATTCAATCTTTCTGTCCACCTTTTCAGAAACCCAAATAATCCCTAATGATTACTATTTAAATACTGGTTATATGCCCAAATCATTCATTTTATGTGTGTTTTCTCATTTCTCACAAAAAGTATTCTTTTTTTTTAAGAGAGAAACAACTTTATTTAGTTTTTCACAGGGCTTTAGTTGCTCCAACACTTAGTTGTGTACGTGGTGCTGGGGTTTGAACCCAGGTCTTTGCGCTTGCCAGGCAAGCACAGAAACCGCTGAGCCACAGCTCCAGCCCACAAAAAGTATTCTTAATAATTACATATAAACCCATTTATACATGAGGAAGATCATGATTAAGATGCTAAATAACTTATCAAAAGTCACATAGCTATTAAACAGCAGAGCTGCTTCAAGGGCTGCCATTATATTCATAATGGTCTAACTCAATTTTTTGCATCAATGTTTAATTCGATCACCAACTTTTTTTCTTATGATAAGCCACAAAATTAGAACTACTGAGCTTTTCACTTGTGGAGTTGCTACTCTGACATAGTCTATAGATTAAATATGGGGTCTCTCACTTGAACACAGAGGAAGAATCTGGAGCTATTGGGATGTCCATAGGGTTGTTTCTGCAAACTGTGGGCAGGTGAGTCTTTCAGCATATAATAATAGCTCATACACCTATTAAAAGGGTGTATGAACCAAGTGAGCTGCTGCCTCACATCACAGAAGGGGGCCTTGGTATAGGGGAATATGTGGCCTGGCACTTTGGGTGGTCCCTTGCTCAGGCTCTGGCTTTGTTGCCTAGGCAACCTCTCTGGGAATAAGAGAAGCTCACTTTTTTCCCGAGTAGATCTTCTGAGGGGACCAAAAGAAAAAGCCATAGTTGCCTGTTCTCCACTAGTTGAGAGGCAGGAGGCATGTTTCAGCAGGCATACCTTCTTACCCAGATTCTTTCGTTTAGCTCTAAAGTCTAAAGATCAACCTCCTGATTCCTGGCCACTTGGTCTACTCAATTTTTCTAAGATATATATTCTATGCTAATTTTCTTTATTTTTCCCGTGGCATCTATATTGAGAAGGCAATGCAGTCATGTGATTGTGATCATGGGTTTGAGAAATTGTCTTGAGTTCAAAGCTGGGTTTCTCCATTTGCTAACTGCATTCTTGGGCAAGTTATTTAATCCCTCTTAACCTGTTTCCTCATCTAAAAATGGAACACTCATACATACATTTTTCCATATAACTGATCTCCATTCATTTATTTAGAGTCTATTTGTGTCTCAGGTATTCATTCAGATGCTAGTGAAACAGCTGTGAATTAGAAGACCTAGTGCCAGCCTTCACAAAGACTAAATCTAGCAAAAAAAAAAAAAAAAAAAAACCTACAATTTAAATAGTTATTTTAGGTTTTGAGTTACAAATGAGGAAGTAGGGTGTACCATGAAGGCAAACAACAGAAGAACCCTACCTAACTTAGGGGGTTGGAGACAGCTTTTCTAACAAGAATACAGAGGGTCTTAAAGGGAGGTAGGAGTTAGCCAGACAGAGAGTGGAAGAAATGTGGCTAAGGGAACATGCTTGAAGCCTAAAGGCAAGAGAAAGCACTAGAAGAGCAAAGTGTTTGAGTATTAGATAAGACCAGAGCATTCAGAAAAGTGCACAGTGGTGTAAGATGAGGTTGGGAAAGAGGTGACTGGAGTCTCAGAGTGTCTCCTAAACTATGTGAAGACGTTTGGACTTTATCCTACAGGAAGTCCTTAGTGGGTCTAACTGGGCGTCTCAGGTAGGGTCCAACGCACTGACACACGCAAAGGCTTAACACAATTTTAGCTCCTACTACAGTCCAGCCTCTTCCTGTAGAAGGGCATGGAAGGTAGCTTGTTGGAGAACAAACGTGCACATTCTGGAGGACTGAGAAAACTTCCTCAACAAGTGGCAGAGCGAGGGTGCAAAGCCCACGGAGTTTCTCTTCTGTCTCTTCCTCCCCCTGACTTCCTGCTCCTCCTGCTGCCTCCTCCGTGATGTCATGCGCTTGTTAAGCAGTGTGTCGTAATTCTTTCTGGCAGTTCTGTCATTTTCGTAAAGGATTCTGTGCTTTCTCTTGCCTTTGGGCCTTTAAACATATGAAAGTGCAGGTGGGCCAAATTGCCTCTTTTCAAGGAGAGCCAGCGGTGGGATTGGGGAGACAGAGGTGGTGGAGGGGGAATTCCAGGCTCAAAAGTTAAGATAGCATCTCTGAAAAGCAAAGTTAGTTTGCAAAAGGACGTGTATTCATCTGTATCGGATTGCTTGCCCCTTCATTGTTAAATACTCTGTATTCTTCAATAGCCAATATAACCACAGGATTCAGTAAAAGGCGAAGAAGGCAAAACTTGCCATTTCTAACTTCATTAGACTGTTCGCTTTTCTTTTCCTCAAATCCAGCTACATTTATTTTTTAAGTAATATTTTCTTTTTTATTAGTGCACTATAGTTTTACATAATGATGGCATGAGTTGTCACATGTTCCTAGATGCACACAAATCAGCAACATAATTTGTTCAATACCCCCCCACACACACATCCCTCTCCCTCCCTCACCCCATCCCCTGATCCCTTGCCTTTCTTCTAGGTTCTATCTTGTTCCTAAAAAAAACCCAAAAGCAGTGATATAATTCTTATACCTATAAAGAACATTTTTATATATATGGTTATAGTATATACAGTGACATTTATAGCTGCTTGGAATGTACCTTGCTTTATCTCAGTTCCAACATTTCCCCTTCTCCTCCCTTCCTATCATCCCTTGTTATTCTTCAACATATTTGACAATGGGATTAAACATTTATGTTCTTGTACAGGTATGCAGCATGTATTCTTTTTTATTTAGATTATGAAATAAGATCGGGTTAAAGAATTGAAATAGTTGACTTTGGCAACCATTGTAGTTTAGAATATTGACTGGGAACCAGAAGACTGATCTTTCGTAACCTATCTCTTTTAAAAAGAATGTGAAGACACCAAGTTGATTAGGTTCTAGAACCAATTCTACCATTAATGATGTGTCCTTGATCATAACTTTGAAAATCTCTATAAAAATGCTTTTCCTAAATGCACACAAAAGTTGATACACACCAATAAGTAGAATATGGGTAGAATACTTTTTTTCCTTTTTGGGTACTATTCCCTTTCTCTCTCTCCTCTCTCTCTCTCTCTTTTTCTTTTGGTCTTTTTTGGCTCTGAGAGTCATACAGTGCTTTCCAAAGTCTGACCCTATCCTGAGGCAGGTGGTTGATGATAAAAACTATAGGCACTTAGTGAGAAAAGTTAAAACACAGATAATGACAGTCCAGGAAAATATATAGCAAGGATCAAAGAGTGACATCAGAGAACACCACCATAATTACTCAATGAAGGAAGTCAGTACAGTTTAACTATGGGACATAGGCTTATAATCAGAAAAACCTGATTTAGAATACTTGCTCTCTCGTGCATCAGCTGCAAGCATTCATTCATTCATTCTATATATCTTGGATGCCAATCATATGCCAGATTTAGGGCTTGGCTGTGGGAGTACAACAGCAACCTAGATAAAGAATTAAGGGAAATAGCTTTAATTCTGTCCCTCTCTGCCAAGTGTGCATACCTTGCATACTTGAAATAATTGCATTAGATGTAATGTATGATGAGACCTTCTATATCCTCCGAGAGACATTCTCTAGTTAAAAAATAAAAAAAAAGCAAGAAAGAAAGCAACATCTGGTTAGAATTTCCTTTTTTATTCCTCTGGGTTGGAAAGAACTTAAATAACTCAAAAACTCAATACCTTTTTAAAATATTAACCCCTTGCATCTTTTTGTGGTAAATAATGTGGTGCTTGATAGCAAATATTTAAGTACCCATCATGGGTTAGATACTGTGTAAACCACTTCAAAGTGAATACAATTATTGATTTCCATTAGAGATGCTAAACTAATGCAGTGACTTCAATGAGCTTTCTATTTAATGAGGGGAAAAAGCTGGCCCCAAATGTGAAAGTCAGGTGTCTTACAAGTCCAGTCTCAAAACTCAGGAACTTCACCATCCCTGGAAGGATGAGAAGCATTCAGAGCAGTGATGTGGTATGTTTGCTAAAAAAAAAGAGAGAAAATTCATTGCAAAAAGGGGAGAGGAAGAAAAGCATCATAACAGTGTCGACCTGGAGGTTTCCTTTATTTTTGTTAAAGATTTTTATGTATTAGCCAGGAGACAAAAGCCTAAGAATTTGGGCAGAAAGGAAGCTAACAGCAGTTTATTTTCACTATAATAGCTCAGAATATAGCACAATATATGGACTGAAAGGAACAAAGACCAGTGAATCCATGAGTCAATCATGAAGGAAATGATTAGAGCAGATCCCTTCTCTAAGTTTGCACCTGACAGTGACAACTAAACTCAGAGTAAAGGAACAGCCTCTTCAGGACAGAGATTTACTGCTTTCTTTGCTGAAATCTTGCATAGTGGTGATTGTTATGAAGAAATGGTAACTGGAGAAGGGGTAAGAATATTGTGTCTCCATTGGGGGGCGGGTAGGTGGGTAGGATGACTTCTTCAGATTGATCAGGTAGGAGGGGAAGGTGATATATGAATGAGAAAGAGCAAGACATGCAAAAGACTGTAGGAAGAATGTTTTTAGTTAAATGCCAGGGTGAACAATTTGGATTTTATTCTGAGCATAATGGGAAAACGTTGGAGGATTTTATATAGAAGAACAGCAGGCTCTGATTCACATTTTCTAAAAACATTTCTCTGTGGCTACTTGGTGAAGTATAGTAGATTTCAGGGGGCAAGAGTGGAAGCAGGAAGACTGGTGAGGAGGCTCTTGCAATTGTCTAGTTGAGAAATGATGGTAGCGAGGGCCAAACAGAGGGCAGTGGAGATAGGTAAGGATATCTGAGAGCCCTCCAGTAAGTAGAATCATGGGATTTGCTGCTAAAATTGACAAGGAACACAAGAGACAGTGAAAATGACACCCAGAGTTTTAGCCCTCTAAAATTTTGTACATTGTATCTGGGTGTGGTGGTGCACATCTGTAATCCCATTGACTCTGGATGCTGAGACAGATTGTTAAATTCAAGGCCAGCCTGAGCAACTTAGCCAGGCCCTTTCTCAAAATAAAATAAAAAGAGCTGAGGATGTAGCTTAGAGGTAGAGTGCTTGGCTAGCATGCAGGAGGTCCTGGGTTCAATCTCCAGCACTGTTGGCATTTTAACAAGCACATCTTTATGAAAATGGTCTTTGCAGAAGCCACTGTTGTTCTTATGCTGAGAGTGATAAATCAGTTAGAGAGATTCTCTTGAGCTAGAGAGGGATTTTAAGTGCCTAGGCCCCAAACTGCACCACAACAAGGTATGCCAACTACTGCTAGGTCTCTTTGGAGTTCTTATTTGAGCTACCATATCTTTTTTTTTTTCGCATCATCACATAGCCAGGGAGAGCAGTTTTGTTCATAAAACCCATTCCTATCTTTATTCATCCGCACATGGCCAATATTCTTTGCCAGTGCGCTCTTCCACCACTGTTTAATCCTTAAATTAGGGCCCAACTCATCAACAATAGTTTCTTTAGTCTATTTAAATGCTTGATTAGTTCCCAAACTTTAAGTACTTTTTAGAAGTACTTTTTTGTGCCAAATCAAACTTGAAAATCGTTGTATACATGTCTGGAGTAGAAGATGACCAAGATGAAAAATGATGACCAAGAAAACATAAAGATCATTAACTTTTGCTGGGCATGATGGCACATGCCTGTAATCCCACGGACCTGGGAGGCTGAGACAGAAGGATCACAAGTTCCAGGCCAGTCTTAGCAATTTATTGAGGCAACTTAGTGAGAACCCTGTCTCAAAATGAAAAATAAAAAGACCCAGGGATGTAGCTCTGTGGTAGAGTACCCTGGGTTAAATTCCCAGTACCTTTACATAGGCTACAATGAGGTACCAGGATGCAATCTAGGGGGCAGTTCTGTAAATTGCCTCCACCTGTCTCCTCTGAACCCAAGTTTGTCACACCTGTGACAAATAGAAACTACCTGGCCTCAATTTTTGCATTTCAACTTGCTCATGATGGAAGAGCCTGTTTTAGGGAGATGAGAAAATATATTCCAATAAATCTTTAAAAGTGTTGTAACTTTCAAAATGTCAATATTGATGTTAAATTATTGCATCATTTTCTGAAATAATGATTTGTGCAAGGAATGTCATGAATTATAATTAGTTTACATATGCATTAAAGTCCACTTTCAAAGAAACCCTCTTTCTTTCAAACACTGGAAATTAAATATTTATACTTGTAATTTCATGTATACATAGTTAATATTGCCTCTCAAACCCACCTCTCCAACATATGTCTTTTTCTCTGCTAACTCTTTATAACCTCATAGATCTGGAATTGGGTTATCGTGGACTAAAAATCCTGCCAAGGACCACATAAGAAGACAGTAGAGAGCACTGAACTAGTTATTTTCGGTAGGAAAAATGGGGAGTAAATTGGCCCACTGCTTTTACGGATCTCACCTTATACTTTAACTTATTGAAGAATGTTAAGAATTTGAGTTTTAGTCCTTGAACTTGAATTTCTGAGTGGTAAGAAATTAATTATGTTTATTTCAGAGTCAGATCAAGTGGCTCAAACTTTCTGTGTCCCAATTCAACCCCACCTTTTCAAAACAGATATGAACATGTAAGACAAGGATCATGCCCTGAGTGGGATTCTCAGGTAGAGGTAGGTGGGAGAGTAGGAGGCTGAGTGACTTATTTAAATATGATACATTTGGAAAAAGCATTGAAATCAAGATCAAAAAATAAGGAGGACTAGAATGCAAAAAGAATTTTGGCCTTTCAAAATATATACGTACATTTCTTTCCATGTTTACTAAGCAAAGAACTTCTTCCTTGAATATTTCTGATTTGAATGTTAGGCTAGTTTGAAAGTTAAGGCTAAAATTGTCAGTCACACTAATGAAAGAGAATAAAGCCTAGGATTCTTTCCTTTCTTTCTCCAACACAGCAGTTGACTATAAAGACTCCCTTCCTTTCCTAAGCACCAGTCCTTTCTCTCTGCCTTCTTCTATTGTCTCAAATAATGATAGGAATGATAACAAGAATTCTTATTAGTAGTTTCTGTTTGAAGCACTTGACCCTCTCTATGCTTCTGAAATCACAGCAAATAGATTCTTTTTTTTTTTTTTTTAACAAAGAAGGACAGTGCTGTGGGGGGGGATCAATTTTATTTTGTTTTTCATGTGGCTTTCATTGCTCTGGTACTTGGTTGTATATGTGATTCTAGGGTTCAAACCCACATCCCTCATGTATACAAGGCAAGCACGGTAACTGCTGAGTCACTGCTCCAGCCCCAGCCCCAGCAAATAGATATTTTTTAATTCAGAAATTTATTTGTTAAATATTCAAACAAACTTCTAATAAAATAATATAATATATATATATAAATTCTGAAAATTAGATTTAACCCCAAGACCTTCCCCAATTACCCACCCTTATTACTCCCCCCCTTCCCAATACATCTCTACAAATGCCTTAGGTTGTATGACATTACACCTTTTCCGAATTTAAAACATGATAATAGGCCTCCTTTCTCAATGGCCAGGGTCTAGCTCCAGCCTCCACAGATGAGTGAAGACATTTGACCCTTGGTTTTCTGGGTTATGCTTATTTCACTCAGCATGATTTCTTCCATAACCATCCATTTACCTTCAAAGGCTGCAATATCATTGTTTCTAATTGCTGAGTAAAACTCCATGGTATATATGTACCACAGTTTTTGGATCCATTCATCCAGTGAGGGACATCTGAGTTGTTTCCATAATTTAGCTATTGCAAGTTGAGCTGCTATGAACATCAATTTTGCTGTGTCACTGTAGTATGCTGATTCTAAATCCCCTGGAAAAATACCCAGGAGAGGAATAGCAGGATCATATGGTGGGCTCATCCTTAGTTTTTTGAGGATTCTCCACACTGCTTTCCAGAGGGGCTGTATCAGTCTGCAGCTCCACCAACAGTGTGCTAGTGTGCCTATCTCTCCACAACCCATCCAGCATCTATTATTGTTTATTTTCTTCATTTAGCAAATAGATTCTTTCACCAAATATAAGCTTAGTCTTGCCTTCAGAACATCTTTCCTTTATAAGCAGACAGGGTCCCCACAGGATAACTGCATTCCATGTATGACCTGAAATGAAGCGCTGGACAGGTGTCGGCCTACAGGGCTGAACGTGTGGTATGTTTAGCAATGCTTCCTGCATGGTAGGTGAGAATTTCTTGGATACTGACAGGATTTGGACAGACCCATATATAATTCCCAAAAAAGCATGGAACTTGTCTTTTTCCCCTACAATATTTCCATGTAAAAGAAGTACTTGACACATTGCAGGTACTTATTACATGTCCGTTATGAACGAATGAGCAGTTGAAAGAACAAGAGATAGTGCAGTAGGTAAACCTTTTGCAACCATGCAGAATGCCTCGACAGTCTTGCTCTGTCCCTCTCTCAGAATACTCATTCTCTCCACATGCATGACTCCTACTCATTCTTCATGAGTTAGCTCCAAAAGTCCCCTCATTTAGGAAGCGGCTACACATTCTGTTAAACCAGAGCTTTGTGCATGTGGTGCATCTCCCACTGAAAGAACCCCAAGAGGAGGGAGTATGCCAGTATTCATTGTGCATACCTAACCAAGCTAAATGTGCTGCCCTTTCTAAGCACTCAAGAAGTATTGGGGAGGGCTGGAGCAGTGGCTCAGTGGTCGTGGTGCTTGCCTGGCATGCGTGAGTACCTGAGTTCAAACCCCAGCACCACGTGCAAAACGAAGTCTCACAGCAATGAAAGCCATATGAAAAACTAAATAAAATTGATTCTTTCTCTCTCTCTCACTGTCCCTCTCTCTTAAAAAAAAGAAGAAGAAGAAGAAGTATTGAGGAACCAGTAAACATGCACAGAAGATGGCTGTGTATGGAAGAAAATAGGCCTCCAGCATGGTCCTGTGGTGGGAGGAGGTAGCTGGGATCAGCAGGAGGAAGAACAAGCAATGTGATGTCCTGCTAGTACACGAGAGGCTCTCCCATGTGAGCCTGCATGGCATGCCCTGTCCCTGGCAAGGCCAGCCTAGCTATGCTGACTTTGTACCACTGAACCGTTGCTTTTTGTGCACACGCACTGATAACAGGATACTGTGTCAATGATAAATTGCCAATCAAAGCATAAAAGTCCTGCCCTCTTGGAACTTAATATCTAGTGGGCTACAGAGGCAATAATCAAATCACCAGACAAAGATGTAAGTTCCAACCGTGTTCATTTTAAACGTGAGGAAGGTGTTAATAGATGGAGCTGCTCTTAGGGCCTAAGGAAATTACGATTGCAAATACGATATGAAGAATGAACCAGTGTTAACTGGTGGAAAGGGATGGAAAAGCATTTTAGACTGGGAACAGCCTATGTGAAAGTGCTTTGGCAGGCAGAGGGTTGTAGAGCAGGATACGCAGGGCCTGGGGGCCACAGTACTGATTCCACACTTCATTCTAAAAATACGTGAGTAAGCTACCGAAAGGCTGAGGGTAACACGAGCAGATTGTGTGACATAATATATTCCGACTAGTAACAGCACTGAGCATGTACAGAGCGCTTGCTGTGCGTCAGGCAATATGCTGAGTGCTCTGCGTGAGTTGCGTCATTTCACCCTCACTATCCCACCAAGGACAGTTGCTATGGCAGCTCCCTTTTACAACTGATGCTCAAAGATCACGTCTAAAACTGAAGTGAGGCAAGTTACAAGGCTACTTAAGGAAGGAGGTATTCACCCCAGGGCAAGCAAGTGCCAACTATACTTGCATAACATCGAGAGAAAACACCTCCCTAAATTATTCACTCAAAATTGTCTCATGTGGGGTGAGGATGCTGGAGTGGTGGCCTGGCATGCAAGAGGATCACAGGTTCAAACCCCAGCACCACATACACAGCTAAGTGTCAGAGAAACAAAGGCCAGATGAAAAAAAATAAATAAAATTGTCTCTCTCTCTCCCTCTCCCTCTAATTTTTATTTATTTATTTATTTTGTTCTCACCTTTGTTTCAAATCTGGATTAAATAACCTTTCCTGGGCATCGTAGCTCATAAATGATTAAACTAGCTTTTTTTTTTTTAAAAAAAAAAAGAGAGAGTGAGAAAGAGTCAATTTTTATTTTTTTCATCTGGTTTTTGGTTTTCCAACACTTAGTCGTATATGTGGTACTGGGGTTCAAACCCGGGTCCTTCGGCATACCAGAGTACCTCTGAGCTACTTCCCCAGGCCCTTAAACTAGCTTTTGAACTCCTCATGGGTGTTTAGCGCTATAAAATTTTTTTCTATCTCTAAACTCTTCTGAAATTCCAAATGAACACCCTATGGCCCTCCTCATTACTGGGCTCCCACAAAATGAAATTATTTGCAATGAAAGATTAAACTTCATATTAGACTTCAAATTGTAAATAGTGAGACTTGGCTGAAATGAATTCAGAGAATGAAAACTGATAAATTATAAGATCCATGGAATGGAATATCTTAACATTATTCAGGAGATGAGAAAGAATGAGTCAAATATTTAAAAAGTAAACAGGCTTTTCCCATTATTTTAACCCAACAAAATGAAAATTCATTTAGCTGCAATTAGATAAATGGATGTCAATCAGATATAAAACTACTAAAGACATTAGCAGTGGGGTAGTCCTGTGTGTGTGTGTGTGTGTGTGTGTGTGTGTGTGTGTGTGTGGTGGTGGTAAAAATGCAATCTGTTATCAGCACAGGTATGATTGAATTATTAATAATATTGTGCAAGGCCACCTAGACATCAGAGCTTGGGGACTCTTAAATCTATTCTAATTGAAACAGAGAATCAACAGACTGGAAAAGACCCTGACTCTTCTCAAGATATCTCACAGTATGTGACACGTGGGGTTTGCAACACAGTGGCAGCTGCAAGCTGACCTCTTGGCAAATTTAATCTGCAAATGGGTTCCTGTTTAAGACAGTTAATGCCTTCCATTATTATGGAGGCTTCCTCCTGTATTTTGGAAAGCCTGGGTAAAAACATTTCATGCCAGGTTATTATGCAGATTGCCTAGCTAACAGGAAGATTATGGATGCAAATAAATCAGATTTTGAAATGAAGGGCTTTAGTGACCTCTTAAGAGGATAGTAATATGTGCATAATCGTGAGGAAAATGCTCCCAGATCAGCAGGACAAGAAAAGGGTCACATTGTCATTCCTTGAAGTGTATTGAGGTTGAAATAAAAACCCAGGAAAACACCATAAGCAAATGAATGAAGTTTAAAAACTGCTCTATTTGCTACTAAGTTACCTCCTCTTTCCTCTGATTTTAACTTGGGGCGCTGTCAAAGTCTAGGAGGATAGATAAACTCCTCATGGGACCCTGAGTAAATCACTTAATCCCTCAGTGTAAATTTCCCTTGTGGGAATAGTGGGTGGTCTGAAATAGCCAGGGTTACTCACCCTGCATCTTCCTGTGGCCTCCCACTGCCCTCCCTGTACCCCAAGGGAAATCTTTCCCCACTAATACTTCTCCATGGTCCATCCATCTGCCTGTTCTTTGGTAACTCTGCAGGAGCTGATCTGAAAGTAAACCCCCAGGGGTTAAAAGCATATGGGAACCTGAAAATGGACCCGTGTCTGATGCTGACTGGTGTGTCCTCAACACTTGAGATTATCAGCTTCTTCAACCACAACAATGATATGAACCTTAACAGGCAGAGGTGTCTAAACTTTCTCTTCCCTTAGTGTCTCAGCAATTGTTTCACAGAACCCTAGGCCAAAGAAATATCTAACTGTTTCCTTACTAAGTGCTAGGGACAATTTAGTAGCCTTTTGCAAAAAATGGATTTATATTGAGAGAAAAAACCGATAACTTGTTAAGTAACCACAATTACTTACTCGTGGGATATATGAGCATGATATAAGCACTGCACATTTCTTGAATTTGAAATTAGATTGGGCCTTGTAATCAAATTCTTCCTTCACATCATTTTTTCTACCATACTTGGTGGGAATCTCTGATAACCAAACTTTGCAAATATACGACAGGTAGTGTGGTCTACTTTGAAACCTTGATCTGCCTCAAGCAATGGAGGGCTGGGGTTGCAACTCAGTGACAGAGTAGCTGCCTAGCAAGTGTGAAGCCCTGGGTTCAACCCCCAGCCACACACACACACACACACACATTTTGCATCATATCTGACAAAAGTGTTTCCCTCAAAAATTTAAAATGTGGGGTCAGGTGCAGTGGCTCTCACCTTGTAATCCCAGCAACCACAAGGCTGAGAGGCAGGAGGATCACAAGTTCAAAGCCAGCCTCAGCATCTTAGCAAGGCTCTAAGAAATTTATGGAGATCCTAAAAATATATAAGAACTTGGGACTGGAGCGGTGGCTTAGCAGTTACAGCGCTTGCCTGGCATGCGCAAGTACACGGGTTCAAACCCCAGCACCCACGTACACAGCTAAGTGTCAGAGCAATGAAAGCCATGTGAAAAACTCAATAAAAATTGATTCTCTCTCTCTCTCTCACTGTTCTTCTCTGTATACACACACACACACACACACACACACACATATATATATATAAGAACTTGGCAGCTTTAGGCATGTTCATAAAATAGCACCTGCTGCTCTTCCTGCTCAACAGTTTTTCTCTATGGTTGTATTTATTAATGAAGAAGCGAAACATGATTTTTTTTTCCACTAGGGAATTAAATGCTGCCAACACTTCATCAGCCAGTTTAGATGCCCACCAAAGCAGTGCATGCTATGGAAGTGAACCGCATGCCTTCTCACTTCTTTATTAGGTTGGGGAGATAGGATGAACAAATAGGAAAAAAGAGTGAATAACTCAATTGCTAAGTAACAGATTAGTACAGGATGTCAACGGAGTAGAACACGGAAGTGGTGCAGGAGAAGCAAGGGAGAGCTGACCATGAGGAATGAACAGTATGTGGAGAGGGCAATGGAGAAAGCAGGTACTGCCGAGTAAGGGGACCCAGCAGGAGTGAAGGCCAGTGCTTTCCACAGGGCAGCCATGGGTCATCCACCCTGCCCTGAGCACCTTCTCCCGCTCCGTGAAGGCCAGGCAGCACATAGATGCTGTTGCAGATGTGGTCCTCTGTAAGACATTAATTCTACCAACAGTATTTGACCATTGAATATGTGATAATTTCTCTAATAAGAATGTAAGTCAAATTTTGAGAACATTCATATAGAAAGTGTTCATTTTACTCAGAGAGATTCTGGAAGAAAGTGCTACTAGAGCTGAGCCTCAAAAAAGGGGGGCATAGATGGTTTAAAACATGTGATACAGTAGCCCACCAACCTACTTGCACAAAAATGTGGCTTTATTTTTCAAGCTTAATTTCTACTGATGGCAGAAAATGTCAGCTTCCAATTCATGATAATCCAATCAATTTCAGGTTTCAAATGATGATTCAGGATCTAAACATTCAATTTCATACCCATGAAACCCTCTTTGCCTTCTATATTACCTACCAGAATGGCATCCCCGTGCCTCCTCTTTCCTCCTTGGGTCTTCCATGTGGGCCTCTATCCCTCAGCGCCCCTGCCAGGTGTAACTCATCATGTCTCATGTTTGGGCATGGCTGCTCTCATGACCTATCCTGGAGGCTTTTCTTTGACGTGATTGTCTTTTTGAATTTGTTATGTGAGGCATGCCATAGTCCATTGTGAGTTGCTATTACCAAATACCACAGACTGATTGATTTATAAAGAACACAGGTTTATTTCTGAGTTTGGTGGCTGGGAAGTCCAAGTTCCAAAGGCTGTATCAGGTCAAGGCCTTCATGCTGCATCATAACCTGGCAAAAAGCATCATGCGGTAAGAGTAAGAGCTCAAACTGACACCCTTGAGCCCTTTTATAATCAGCTCTAATCCATTCATGAGGGTGGAGCCTTCATGGCCCAAATGCCCTACATCCAGTCCCACTTCCAAATACTGTTGCATTAGGGACAAAGTCTCCAATACATGCCTTTTGGGGGGGACACATTCAAGCCAGAGTAAGGTGTAATTCACATTTCCAATTTTTTTAGTATTAGTGCACAATTCAATACATTTCGGTAATGGCATATAGTGTCATAACTATCAGCACCATCATGATATAGAACAGTTTTGTCCAAAAGAATCATAATGTAAGCCACACACAGTGGTACATGCCCTTAATCCCAGTGACTTGGGAGGCTGAGGCAGGAGGATTGAAAGTTCGAGGTCAGCCCCAGCAATTTAGCAAGGCCCTGAGCAACTTAGTGAGATCTTATCTCAAAATTGAGAAAAAGGCTGGGTATGTAGCTCAGTGGTAAAGTGCCCCTGGGTTCAATCCCCAGTACCAGAAAAAAAAGAAAGGAAAGAAAAATATAATGATATAATGTAAGCCACACATGTAATTCAGAATTTTCCAGTGGCTACATTAAAAAATATATCAAATTTACATTAGTAATATATTTTATTTAACTTTATATATATATAATATATCACTTTAACAATGAATCAATTAAAGTTTTACATCTTTTTCCCAGGTTTTATGTTTGTTTTCTGTTTTTGTTTTTGTTTTGGTACTAGGGATCAAACCCCAGGGTATTCTACCACTGAACCATATCCCCAATCCTTTTCTTTTTTATTTTTTAATTTTGAAACAGGGTCTCATTAAGTTGCTCTGACTGGACTTTAACTGCCATCCTTCTGCCTCAGATTCCTGAGTTCCTAGGATTACAGACATGTTTCATCATGCCCGGCTTACATTGTCTTTGAAATCCTTTGTGTATTTCACATTAACAACACATCAGTTCTAAATTTTTATCAGAAACACTTGATTTGTATTTAGATATTATAAAATGCACAGTTGGAAAAGTAGATTCAAATGCTCAAGTTGCTTCAAATATGCCTATAAATTTTCCAGTGGCACACACCTATAATCCCAGTGACTCAGGAGGCTGAGGCAGAGGATCCCAAAGTCAGCCTAAGCAACTTCATGAAGCCCTACGCAACTTAGTGAGACCCTGTCTCATAATAAAAAATTGAAAGGGCTGGGGATGTGACTCAGTAGTTAACTGCCTTTGGGTTCAATCCCCAGTACCAAAAAAAAAAAAAATCCTTCTCCCCCCAGGCATCAGATTTTCATATTTACAAGCCTTTGACCATAATAAAACTAATATCCCTGCTGTAAGTTATAAAATTCTAGTGAGAAACTCATAAAGGAAGAATATACCGTGTTCTCTCTTGTTCTGCCTTCTACCCGAGTTGAGTGCACAGAAAGAACTGTCTCTACTACCTGCCTAGTAGGTCCAAGCTGGAGTTTGAGGGACTTCCTAATTCTATGAAATTATATGCATTTGTCTCTCAATTGGCAAAGAAATCAGTCTCTGATAGGACAGTCCCTGGGAAACAAGAATAGCACTAATACCTTGGAAGCAGAGAAGTCCAAAGCATGTTGAGTCACGA